>CAUYSK010017840.1:0-160000 GCA_963575035.1 Avahi laniger
CAGGTGTCAAGGCAACACGTGGGCTTGAGCCACTTCTACGTATTTGGCAACTGGGGAGCTGGGGGGCGCACTTGGCTGCCCCACCCTGTCTGCCTTCACCCTGCAGCCCGTGCCACCCATTCGGAGTCAGAAGATGCTGAGAAGAGCAACGGCTCCTGCGCAGGCGTTGGTCTTTGTTGACCGCCTGTGACCATGTGGGCCGAGGTAGAGGGGAGTGATGCCCTGCAGGTCGGGAGGCTTGGGTGGCCCCCGCTGGCTGCGCAGGACAGGACCGAAGAGCATCCGCCACGCTGCTGGTGGAGACCCTGCTGGTGCCTGGACTCCTCTTTCCCCGTCGCCCCCTCCTCTTCAGCAGGCCCGGCTGCTCAGGCCTCCTGCCCATCCGTTTGTGTCAGGGCCTCTGGCCCCGGCGGTGTTGGCTGCGGCTGACTCATGACTTTGAGCTCCCCACCCCAGGGCCCTTGTTACCAGCTGACAGCTCTCTGGACTGACGTCCTTTCAAGTCCTCCAAGTCCATCCCAGCCCCACGCGCCAGCTTGATCACCTTCCACCGCCTCTGCGTCTGCCTGCTGTTGTGTCCAGGGCATTCCCAACAAGCCGCGCTGCTGGCCTCTGCGGTTCGGGGAAGCAAGACCGGGAGAGGCCTGAGCAGACACCACAGCGCTTTTTGGCGGACGAGAATCCCCAAAAGCAAAACGCGAGCCGGAGCGAGCACGGGGGGTGGGGCTGAGGGGGTTGTTTCAGCTCTGCTGGCAACCTTGCCTCTTGTCTGGCCTCCGCGTGGGCCCGAACCTGCCCGCCAGCCTCCCCCGCAGGTGACGGTGTCAGTGTTGAGGGCCACCGAACACGGGGAAGCGTCCTCATGCATCACAATTACGGAAACACCTGTGCTAAATACCTTTGTGCGGGCGGTTGTGCGAATTCACGGGATGTTCAATTGCCACCGAATTTCTCATTTCTACACTGTCAACAAGCCGCAGGTGTGCACGGTGTGAGCTGCCGAAGCTGTGATTTGGAGGCCTGTGCTGACAGCTCTGCATCCAGGATGCATTTGTCCTCACCGGCGCCGCGCACCCCATATATATTCCGGTATTTACAGACAGCTCGGAGGAGCTTTGTCACATCAGACCCGCCTCTTGGCTCTTGCCATCCTGGGAAGGGAGGGGAGAGCAGAAGGGAAAGGCGTTGAGAGAATGGAGCTTCTCGGGCTTCCGGGTGAGGCACTGTGGATGGAAGAGGAGGACCCGGGGCCAGCTCCACAGAAGCTTCTGGTCAAGAGAACAGACGGGCCAGAGGTTGCAGACGGGTAGCCTGGGGTTGCCTTTGGCCTAGGGACATGATCAGTGCTATTTTAAAGTTTTGCGATCATTGCTAATATTAACTGTCAAGACTGCACCTATTGCATCTCTTCGGAGTAATGAACAACCTGCCCCACAGAGCCCACATCCCTGTTTAATGCGTGAGAACGGTCCACCCCTTTGCAAGGACCAACCCGTCTTCGGCAGGTTTCAGGTGCTGCCACCCTTACAGGCCGCCCTGATGATGGAGTCGGTGGCCAGCAGCGGGGACGCTGCTCCTCCACGTGCAGGAAGGCAGCTGGGCAGAGACACAATGTCCTCCTCTGGACGGCAGCCCAAGGAGGCACTTGAGAAATGCTAACGCAGACTCCGCACGTGAACATTTTTTTGGTCTGTGCAGAAAGCTTTCTCTGAGTATTTCCTAATTTAGAAATACAATACTGGGAATGTCCTGCTGGCAAAATTCTGGATTGAGACCCAGATGCTTTTTCTAGCTTTCTAGCTGGTCAGTGCTGTGCTCTTCATAGCCTCCCCAACACAGCATTGTCCCTGGAGACCAGGAGACCTGCTGCTGCAGGGCCAGGCCTCCTGGGGGAGGAGCTGAACCCTTGTCCCGGGGTTCAGGCCTTCGTGCGGGGGCCGGGGCTGCATCCTGTTCGGGCCCTGGCGGAGAGGGCAGAGGGCACTGGGGGCGGCATCCTCTCCTAATCAGCTTCAAGCATCTCTTTCTGACACCCGTGAATGTCACACAGCTGCCCTGCCAGGGCAGTCTTTCTGAATAAGCAGCCATTGCCCTTGGTAAGTCCAGATCCAGCCACTTTGGTAAAAGAGGAGGTTCCCCACACTGCTGGGAGGCACGATGCACTCCCAGCAACCTCGGCCATCTTCATGCAATCACTTAGCAACATGTTTACGTCTTCCCAGGTGTGTTAGCTACCGCATGGGACAGGATGAAATCAGTACCATATGCATGTACCGAGTACCCACTCCGTGTCAAGAGCCGTGCTAGGCCGGCAAGCACAGTGGCAAGCAGATAGGTGTGGACTCACCTCACGGTGCTGCAAGGTCGCTGGGGGACCTGCAGGGCACATGCACAGCGGCGGGGGGAGGGCCGTGGGGCTGAGCTGCACCTGTTCTGTCCCGTCAGGGGTCTTGAAAGAAGGGGCTGTGTTGGCTGAGGGCGTGGGGAATGCTTCCTGACGATGGTGGCACGTGAAGTCTCACAGGAAGGAGGATGGCCGTTCCAGGCAGAGGGGGCCGAGGACAGCAGGGACGTCCAAGGCTGGTTACACCAGGTCAAAGGAAACAGATGCGCTTAGCTTCTCATGAGGCGTGAAAGGCGTGGCCAGAGCTTTCTCTGGGGGAAGGCGGCCTGGGGTTGGGGCAGAGAGCTGAGTCCCCCAGGCCTGAAGGAAGAGAGGTTGGACGTTTCACACGTGTGTTCTCCTTTGCCCTCCTCTCCCACGAAAGCGCTTTCCTGAGTGGCTCCTTGCACGGAAGCTCCTCAGTGGACCCACTTACTCCGCTACCCACCCCGGCTCCGTTCTCCCCGCCCGGCCCAGCCCGGCTCTGCTCCTCCCCACCCGCGGCCGAGGAGCTGCCCAGCCAGTTAGAGACGTGGTCACGACCCCTCATGCCTCCGAGGCAGAGCCTGGAGTGGCCTCCTGGTTGGCTTTGCCCTGACCGCGTCCTGCTGCGCTGAGGCCCACAGTCCCCGCTGCTCCGTGCAGCGCTGCCGGGCGCTTCCGTGTAGATGGCAGGGGGGCGGGTGGGCTGCCGGCCTTCGGGCAGAAGCTCTTCGGGGGCATCCTTTGGGGGCAGGATTCACCATCACCGACGCAAATCGTCAGTTTGCCCTTGAAGAACCCGAGGAAGGAAAATTGACGAAAATGGAAGGGGATGGGGTGGAGGGGGGAACACCACGTGGGGACGGAGGAAGAGGCTGGAGTGACATGGCCACGACCCAGGACACACAAGTCTTGCCGCCAACAGCCGGACGCTTGGAGAGAGGCACGGGGTGGCTTTTCCCTTGGAGATGCCAGAAGGAACCGACCCCGCCGACAACTTGGTTTTGGATTTCTGGTCTCCAAAACTGCGGGAGGTTAAGTTTCTGTTGCTGTACGCCCTCGCGTTTTGATAAATTGTTAGCGCAGCCCCAGGAAACTAAGACAATAATCAAAAAACATCAGGGGATTTGGAAACATGGATCTCGCTGGCATAAAATAAATAGGCAGAAAATCTGATTCTTTAAACTTGATTGCATTTTGGCACATTGGCTGATCCTTCCTACTATTCACTAATTGAATAAATACATGAAAACCGTTATTTTTTTAAACAGGAAGGAGCAGGTGAGAGGCCAACCAGAGAGAGGCTGGCCCTGCAGAATCCAGCATTTCCAAGTGTCCCCACCTCTGCAGGGACTGGAGGTTGAGGCCCTGCTGTTCTGCAAATTCATCCCTGAATCATTTCACAAACTCTGTTTTGGGTAAAAGACAGGAATCTATCAAACAGCACACAGATTAACTTATCACCGAGCTAAATGGGTTGTCAGTGTGCAGAGCCCAGCTCGGCCCAGCGAATTCAAATGCATGTAAATTTCCCTGGTGGCAGGGGCGAGGATGGCGGGGCTGTCAGACGGTGACAAGTGGAAATACATTAACAGTGTTTAAAATATATTTGAAGGGGCTGGCTCGTATTTTGATAACAGGCTCCCAGACAAATGATTTGTGGAAGATGGGAGATTCTGATCTCATCATCAGTTCCAGAGGAATCTTTGCAACGAGCCCCCTCCCAGGACGCGGGGTGTTTTAGAGAAGTTCTAAAACAATTAACAACGCCTGCCTGAACTGGCGCAGGTCTCCCGTGCCACTGCTGTATGGAGCAGCATTCTGATAGCCTTGCTTGTCAGTGTCACTCCAGCTCCCAAAAAAAGTGATTAAAAACTTCAAAAGGACCAATTCCATCATGTTATACACCTGTGCTGTGGCTTCCCACAGAGACCCTGGACGCGCTCACTGCTGCACCTAATTGGGCAGTGGTTTTAATCTTGCATATTTTTTTGGAAACCGGATGTTCTTCACTTAAGGTAATTACTCTCAGAATTTAAAGGTGAGAGAATTGCCGAGAGCTGCACTGTGTCTGTTTAAAGGAACGGGCAGGTCTGTTTAGGATGTGAGTTGGGTGTAGTCATTACAGGGCTTGCTGGACGTCTCCCCAAGTTTCAAGTGAGGCCACAAAGTGATCTTTGAATGGTGAAATGTAGGCTCTCTATAAACCCCAGCTTCCCCGGATCAGTGGATCATGTCCTTCTGCAAAGAAAAGTCACAATCTTCTGTCATCTCCTGGGTCCCTTGTTGCTCCCCTGGCCACATGGAGGCCCAGAGTCCTTATTCCATCTCAATTCCAAACTCTCCAGGTGCCCTTGCACACCAGGCTACTTCCAAACTGGCATGGACCAGCCTTGCCTGACACAGCAGTAGGCGCCACGCAACTGGCAGCCCTCCCTGGAGTTAGAAATAAATGCATTAATATCCACTAGCTAAACGAACGGCATCAAGTCTGTTTCTTGATATATATTTTTAACTCATACATATTCATATCTGCATTGATTTGACAGGATAATGAAATAAGTCTTGGTCCCTGTCTCGCTCGACACACACACAATGCTAGAACTGTAAGATGAGGGCTACAGCAGCAGAACTTCCAGAGTGCTTTGGTGGCCCGGGTGTGGCCCTGACCCAGAGTAGGGCTGAGGGAGAGATCAGGGCAGGCTGCCCAAGGGGACAAGGAGTGGGCCGGGTGCAGACAGGTGGGGAAGGAGCCTCCTGGCTGAGACCCACGTGTGCAAAGGCGCAATTGGAACTCTCACACTGCTGGTTTAAAATAAAACAGTGCAATCAACTGGAAAACATGTTGGTAGTTTCTTACAAATTGAAACATATATCTACCATATGACCCCTCGGTATTTACCTAAGAGAAATGTAACACGTGCTGTTACAAAGATCCATGCACGAACGTTCACAGAACCTTTATTTGCGACAGCCCCACGCTGGGAACAGCCAACGTGTTCACCACCGGGCGAGGGGTAAAGACACCGTGTGCAGCCCTCCCATGGAATGCTGCTCAGCAACACAAAGGAAAGAGTTATCGACACACACAACAATGTGGATGTAGCTCGAAATATTATGCAGAGTAAAAAAAGCCAAATAAAAAAAGATACTGTATAATTCCATCTGTACAAAATCTTGGAAAATGGAAACTAACCTGCAGTAACAGGAAGTAGATCAACGGTTGCCTGAGGATGGGGAGAGGGAGGCCAGGAAGGGACGTAAAGGGACGCAGGAAGCTTTGGGGGATGGTGGACGTATTCGTCACCTTGGCTGTGGCGACGGTTGCTCATGTGCACGTATGTCAGAACTCACGGAACAGAACACTCTAAAAATGCCCAGCTCACCATATGCCAACTACGTCTCAATAATGCTATTTAAACAGGTTAGAGAAAGAATAACCAAAGAAATATATAAGAAAGGAAACAATAAAGTAAGGACTGACAACCACTGAAATAGAAAAAAATAATAGAGAATTTCAGTAAAACCAATGCTGTTTCCTTGAAAAGATGAAATATAGAGAAAATTCTTTGGGAGAACAAAAGAAAGAGAAAGCACGAATAATATCAGGAAGAAGAAAGAGAAATAGTACAAAGTAACTTTAAGACAATACATTTGTAAATCTAACAAAAGGGACAACTTCCTAACAACACCAAGTTAAAATAGAATATAGCCTTATGACTATTCCGTGATTTGAACTATGTGTTTAAAATACATCTGACTAGATGATTAATTCACAGGAAAGTCATACCAAACAGTTAACACTAGTACACCAAGTCAGCAACAACAAAAATTCATGACAACGTGGGTTTGTCATGGAATTTAAAAATGTTTTGTTTCCTTTTAGTTTACGTCTTTAATTTCAAATAGTAGCTTTTGTTTTAGTTATTCAATAATGGATAAACTTTCATATCCAGTTTTGATACAGTTGGTTTTAGTGCTGGTCTTTTTTAAAAATATACTTTTAAATGATTTTTTGAAGTATAGCTTACATACAATAATACATACCCCTTTTAAGTTGTATAGTATGCTGCTTTTCTGACAAATGTATACACCTATGTAAACACCTCCACAATTGAGACCTAGAGGTAATAGAACATTTCCATCACCCCCTGAATTTCCTTCTTGTCCCCTGTAATCTATTCCCCGTCTACCACCCCAGCCCCACACATCCATTCATCTGCTTTTGGTCACTACAGCTTAGATTTGTCTTTTCTGTAATTTCATATGCAGGCAGTGTTGCTTTACATGGCGCCAATATGCATGAATTTCTGTCACCATAGTTTAGTCAAATGCCACCTGTTCTCCAACAACATGGCTCAAATTTCAGTTATCAGGATATATTAACTGAATAATTGCATAAAGTACAAACTTTCCTGCTAGCTTTTCCATAAATCACTACAGAAATGACAAATACACATCATAATCACTGACCAGTCACCTCACTTCTTTCCAAGTCTGTTTGTTAGTGATTATTACCGCGCCTCTCTCATTCAGCTCGTGCACAGACAGCAAAGCATGTCGTCGTGTTGCCTTCTTGTCTCCCAGTGATAAACCTACGTGACATTTTACAAATATGAATAATCAAAAGAGGTATGTGGCAAAATGCAGATGAAAGTGTATCAAAGAAATAAAAAGTGATAAAGCAGGAAGTAAAACTTGAATCAAATGTAAATTGAGTGATAGGAGAAATACATAACCGTGGGAAGGTTGGCACTGATGCGGTCCGAGAAACTCTACATGTGCAGCCAGAGCAATTTAGCCAAGGTGAACTTACTGACATAAATGAAGAAATTGTTTATGATGAAAGGACAAAGATGCCATACAGGGAACAATCCCGGCAAAATCTTCACGTTAAAGAAAGTCTTGGAGAGACTTCATAACACGAAAGAGCAAGGGATAAAATGTTGGACTCCGATCCAAACGTAGAAAGGGTGGGACAATTTATGGAGGCATTAAGAACGTGCCCACCCCATAAATTACAGCATGCGAAGAAGAATGCAAGCACTGTTGAAGTTTTTTTGATAAAGAAATAAAACACTTTAATTTGCAATGTTTCAAAATGTTTTAAATTATAAGATACTAAATAGATACTAGTTTTTACATTTTTTATTTCCCTACATATTTATAACCAATAGTGGGATAACTATTCATGTTTTGACAAAAAATTTTAAAGGTCACTGAAAATCATAACTTTCCTCATTGATTATTAAGGCTACCTTGCATGGTTTCAGCTTTATTTTTTATTTTGTAGACAGGGTCTCCCTATGTTGCCCAGGCTGGTCTCAAACTCCCAGCCTCAAATGATCCTCCCGCCTCTGCCACCCAAAGTTCTGGGATAATAGGCATGACCTTAGTTTTTTTAAATGTTTATTCTGCTTTGAGTTTATTGAGCTTCTTGTACCTATAATTTATATTCTACATACAATTTGGGATTTTTAAATATATTTTTCCATCTTTGTTGTAAACTTCAGGATCTCCTATTGTATGCATATTAGACAACTCAGTATTCTATCACATAATACTGTGGCTCTGTTTACTTTTTTCCTACTTATTTTTTAATCTCTGTGCTAGGATTGGGCAGTATTTTATTGCTATGGCTTCAAAATCCACCTGCTGCCATCTTTTGAGGCTGTTGATAAAGCGTTGGTAATGAAGGCAGGACTGCATGCCACGGTGGTCAGTGCAGCGAGTCCAGAGAGACCCCCCAGGGGGGTGAATATAGGCACTGTCTGTGTCAGAGCAGAATGTGGCACAGCCGTGGGAAGAGACCACGCCGCCCACAAAATGGAGCTGTGGCAACTGGTTATTCCCACAGATAATTGAAATGAAATTAGATGCCTGCCTTAGTCTACATACAAACTAAATTCCAGGTAAGTCTATTTTTGTAAAAAGTACTTATAAAAGGCACATATACATAAAAATCAAACATAAATAAAAAGTAAAATTCCATAACTGTTAAAGAAACATTGAAACATCTCACGGCTTTGGAGTAGGGAAGGATTTCTTAAATGAAAACTACAAGCCATAAAGAAAACCATTGCTAGATTTCACCACATTTTTTGGTGAGTAGGGGGGAGTTAGGATGCTGCACAATAAAGAAAATAAAAGCTAAACCAAAGAGTAGGAGAAAATGTTTGCGGTATACAGAATATTAAAGAGATACTTACAAATCAATTAGATAAATATGAACAATCCAATAGTAAAATGGGCGAGTTGTCTAAAAAGATCTTTTATAGAAGAAAAGACTTCAATCACAAATATACCTGTGAAAAATATTCCACTAGAAATCGGGGAGATGCAGATGAAAATGTTGAGATACCACTGCCACCCATCAGCAGGACAGCATTCGCAAGTTTTACAATATTGAGTGCTGGTGAGGAATAGAGTAAAGGAAGCGTTCACAGAGTGTTTGGCGTAGTGTAAACTATTACAACCATGTTGAATAAAAAGTTGGCAACAGCTAGCAGTGTTGCAGAAGCGCACAGGAGACGGCCGGGCAGAGCCACTTCCCTGTGACCTAGAGAAGCCATTCGCTGGGCCCGATGTTTTGGTAATAGCACAAATTTGGAAACAATAAGCCAACAAATGGAAAAAAAGAGCTGTTCAGATACCTTTTATAAAATGTATATATTATATATTGCCACATAGATGTATCTAAAAGTATGAAAAATATTTTGAGCAAAACAGTTTGCATCAGGATATATACTCTATATTAGCAAATATGTAAATTTAAAAATACGCACGTCAATGTGTTATGTTATTTGTAGATCTGCGTACATGTAGGAAAGCATAAAAACCATGAATGCTCTTCCCAAGTTCAGGATAGCTGCTGTCTCTGGAGAAGGAGGGAAAGACTGGAAATGAAGAGGGGTTTGTTGGGGGTCTCCTGTTGCATCGATGTTGTATGTTCTGTGAGCCATCAGGACTCGTAGGAGAAAACATCGTATCTGACAATGCTGTATGTTCAAAATAGCAACATTTCATAATTTAAAAAAGTGTTGCTATCAAGTGAGTTGACGTGGCCATAGAATGTGGCCATAGCACGTGGCCAAACACGGCAAGTGACTCCCCCAGGTCCTCAGAATCATTGATAAGTGCCCTCAGCGCTACAGAAACTGTGCGTGTGAGCAGCACTTTCTCGTTGGCGCAGAGGCAGCTTCACCGCAGCCGCTGTGGCTCCCGAGTTGCAGAGGGGTCGCCGGGCCGTGTGTGGCGAGGGCACTCCGGAGGCAAGATGAGCTAATCTCACCGCGAGCAGCTGGTGCTGTTCAGCCCCTCCCTGCCTCTGCTGGCTGCTCCCAACTCCAGCCAAGGAGAGCTCGTGAGAAATAAAGTTTTACATTCACCATCGTAAACTGATGTAGCCTCAAGGTCATTTCCCTGGAACAAGGAGAATACGCAGGGTCCAGAGAGAGTTTACGGGGCAGACTCGCTTACTTTGGAGTGGACTGCGGGGGCGGTGCTGTTGGCTCTCTGTCGTGGCTGCTCAGCCTGGGCAAGGTCAGCTTCAGGGCCCCGAGCCAGCCTGGCAGAGCACCCGTGACCATGCAGTCAGTGCCAGGCACCAGCCTTAGGACCTAGTTCCTAGCACTGCAGTCTGCCTCACCCCTTATCAGCTTCTTAACCTACCAGACGGGTGGGCCAGCTCAGCTCGCCGAGCTTGCATTTCCCTACCTGGGCAAAGGCAATGACCGCGGAATCTAGATCCTGGGGCCTATTGTTAAATTTCAGATGGGAAGATACACACGGAGTACTCATCCCAGGTCCCTGGCATATAGTAAGTGCTAAATAGTTGCATTGGCCTTGCTGTTGCGGTTGTGTGTAAGAACTGCGTCAGTGTCTATGCCTTGCAGGGAGGGCAGCACTGCGGACGTGCCAGACCAAAGGAGCGGCTGGCCGCGGCGCCCGAGGGGAGGAGCCGCCACTTGCGCAGAGGACTTGGGGGAAGGCGTAGGGACAGGATCCAGGACAGCTGAGCTGTCTTCCCCCCAAAATTTCAGGAAATAATGGAGCCTCCTGAGCAGATGAGAGCTTCCTGGGGCATCTCGTGGTGTCCCTTTCTGAATGGGACACCTGCCTTGGGCTCCAGCTTCCTGGGAATTCACCGACTCATTCAAGCAAGTTGGTTCATCTTTCACGTGCCATGCACTGTCCCATGTGTTAGGGACTCAGTGGTGCCTAAAAAGAGAGATGTTTCCTGCACCTTCGGGAGTTAGTGTCTGGGAGTGCATTCGCTAGGGCTGCAGTGGCAACGTTCCGGAGACCAGGAGGTCTAACCAGCAGACATTTATCGTCTCGGCGTTCCGGAGGCAAGAAGTCCGACATCCAGGTGTCGGCAGGCGTGTGCGGGGATCTGTTCTAGGCCTCCCTCCTTGGCTCTGGGTCGCTGTCTTCATGTCTACTTGGGTTCTCTCTGGATGTGTGCCTGTGTCCAAGTGTCCCCCTTCCATGAGGACACCAGTCTTATGGGACTAGGACTCACCGTAATGATCTCAGCTGAAAGCGATTGCCTCTCCGAAGACCCCATTTCCAAAATAGGTCATGTTCTGAGGTATCTGGGGTTAGGACTTCAACGTATGGGTTGGTGGGAAGGGAACACATTTCAGCCCCTAACAGGGAGAAAGAAAGATGGTAATGTATGTGCACACACACTTGTGCACACACACATACATGTTTCTTAAATATGCTATATAGAACATGGCATATTGTAATATCATGTATTTGAAATAAGATATTAGTGTCTGTCTGTCTATCGTCTTATCTGTCACCAACTGCGGTGAGCACCGTGGAGCCAGAGAGTGTCCCGATGTGCCCGTGTATTGGGGCATTGGCCCGGCCTGGCTGTCGGGAAAGGCCCCCTGGGGTAGGGACATCTCGGGAGAGGGCTGGGAGAGAAGGAAGCAGTCCAGGCACAAGGACAGCAAGTGCAAGGATGAAAATCCTGGCACGCCGGGTGACGGGAAACCTCTGGTGGACCTTGGTTTTACTCTTGAGCGTGTGACGTGAGCTGCTGACAAGGTCCACTTTCTTCCCAGCATCCTCAGATTGCACAACCCTGGAGGCTGGGGGGAGGGTTAATCCTCTCAGTGCACCGACTACAGTCTCTGCAGGGTCCCAGGACACCACGGCCTGGGTAGGAGGGTCCTTTCTTCACTGTGGACTGGTGCCTCCTCCCTGCCTGAGGACAGCGTTGACTGTGTTGCAGGTTTACTCCGCATTCTGTGGAAGGTTCGTTCTCAGGGCCCACAGAGCGAGAAGCAGGGCAGGGCTGGATCTTGCAGGGGAGTGTCTGCTTCCCCATCTTTGCCACAAGCCCAGCAAGTTGCTCCTTGGGGCTTCTGTTGTGCCTGTTTTGACAAGGGATGAAGACCCCTCATTATAAGAGACCCCAGAAGCCGCCACTGCATTCTTCTCTCCAGTGAAGGTGACAGCCCTGACTTCCCAAGACAGCCTTGTGCAGCCCTGATCTACTCACGACTCGAAGGAGACTGACGTCGACCCTTTGTCATTCTGCAAACGAGTCCATGCTCCACAGGGTTAGGATGCTGCTTTCCCTTGGAGTGGCGCCTTTGGTTGATCTGAACACAGAGCTGGACACATGGACCTGCTTGTGACCAGTGAATCAAAGCCATGAACCCAGGGATAGGCTGTACTCCGAACATCAGGTCCACACCTAAGACTGGAGGAAGCCGGGGGCGTTGCCTGTGATGCTTTGAGCAGGGCCTTGCTATTTGGCGTGGCACATGGTGTGGTGGGTGGGCAGCATGTACGGCAGAGGGGGGAAGGAAGTCCCCATTGACCTCCATCAGCTACAGTGGCTGAAAACCTGGGTGAATGAATCACGGACCTGACACTTGGAAACAGCTCACTTTAGTTTTTAAGCATCAGCCCACGATGTCACCAAGGCTTGCAAGACATCTTCACGGTGGGGGCCTTTCCTAGACAGTCACTGTCAGAGGGTCCGAGCTGCACTCAGATTCTGTTGCTGACTGGCTGTGCGCTCTGGTGGCACACAGGTGAGTCGGTCCATTGCCGTGAGCCCCAGCGCTGCCAGCTGTGCAGATGGAAGGTGAAGACTCGACTTTGGGGTCGCTATGAAGATAAGCAGCGAAAGCGCCCCCACTCAGCCGGGTGCCCAGCAGACACACATTGAATTGCTCTTGGTATCCACAGTGGGGATGTATCAATATAATGTTGTCCTCCTTTACTTATCCAAATATTGTTTTTTGCTAATCCAAAGCAACTCTTGATCTGACAACAAATAAAATATTATTTGCCAGGATATTATCAGGTGAGATCTTAAAGAAACTCAAATTCCTTAAAGTTTAGGTGTTCGGAGAGCCCTGATTTGTGGGATTTTCCCCGCAGAACACGGCAAGGAGAGACTTTAATGCCTCCAGGGCTCACTCAGCTTTTCAGGACAGCGTGAGGCTTTTCACGGCGCCATTTGGGATCCACTTGTAAGTGTCCTTTTTTCCAATAGAGATTCGTATGCAGTGGCTACTGTGAGTCACCGCTGTCACCTGGTCTTACATCCCAAGTGGGGGAAATGGGAAATCCGTTTAAAAAGCTGGAGCTAAAATTCTCCCACAGGCCCCTGCCCCGTCTGGCTCGAGCTCCCCCAAGTATCTTCCTTTCCTTCCCTGGTCCCCCCAAGGCTTGAAATCAACAACCAAACCACAGACTGCAGTGGAAATAAAATACAGTTCTAATTTTCATATTTATTTGTAAAGATTTAAACATGTTTTCCTGCAGCCCTGCAGCAAGCTCAACTCTGTTCTCTAAAAAAACTGCTGGAAAATGACATTTTAATTTTTTTTAAAAAAATTGGATTATGGATAACAAAACACGCAGAAAAAGGAGTCATTAAAATGCATATTGTAAAATTGAAACTTAAGTGTCAAGTTTTTACAGCAGTCTGTCAAATGCTTGACAATTAAAATAGCTATTTTTAAAATTTTAATGAGACACAATAAGGGTGAAATGTGCGTGGAGATCGCACGTTTTCAAGACTGCACATTTTTAGCATAACAAGTCCATTCTATATCATTACAAGAACACCCGTTTGTAAAATTCACCATCTATTTTTAATTAAATTAGTGTGTGTCATTTATTATGGGTATGATATTTATTAATCTTTAATATTTAATTTAAGATGACTTATCTGAGAAAAAGACAACACAGCACAACCAAGTTGGTGCCCTGGTGCTGGTGGCTCTGCCTTTCCAACTGCAGTCAATCTTTCATCCATTTTTTCCCTGGCTAAATCTCGAATAAGTTTAAACATATCTTTCCTCTTCTATTATAGGATACAGACAAATGTGCTTCCTGATCTTTCAGCCTCCGTTGTTCTGATTCCTGCTGTTTGGGCGATGTTTGAAATAACCACAAGCCCTCACTCTCATAATATTTACTAATTTGCCAAATTCTGCCATGACCAGCATCTCAGCTGATGCTGATAAATGCACCTTTTCTGTCTTCTCTAGTTTTTGGTGGCCGGGAAGTGGATTTATTGAAGATGCCACACAATCTGCTGACAGCCTGTTGGACTAAGTCCCTTTTGCCTTCTCCTGGAGCCACTGCCTCTGGTCCCTGTGGCTCGGAGGAGGAGATGGCCCAGCCAGCTGCCCCCTCCGAGCAGCCTGGGAAGACACGCCAGCACCCTTCAAACCAGGAACATGTCCCCTCTTCAGATAGCTCAGAATCGGTCTTGTCACCCAAAAATGTTTTCAGAATCCTGACCTGGCTTCACTTAGGTGATAACGGTGAGACAATCCCATGGAGGCTAGTAGCAGAGTGTGAGAGTTTCACTAAGATGATGGTGGCGTCTCCTTCTTTATTCTTTCATCTGGTAAAACAGGGGAAGACGTGTATGTGTGTGTGTGTGTGTATGTGTGCGCGCGCGTATGTGATCTGAAAGAAATGCAGATGGGGGTGACATTGGGGATGTAGACCATGCTCCAGTCCCCTGGCGGGGGCGTGTGTGCTGCAGAGCACCTGGGGCACCCCGAAGCCCGCACCCCTGCTCCTCTGCCTGTGGCCTCCGCAGTCCTTGTGGCCAGCTGTAGCTCTCATCAGCATGGAGCGGGTGGGCACCTCAGTCCACAGCTTCTGCATCGTAGAAGTCACACCTCACAACGCCAGATGGTCATCTTGGCGAAGAAACAGCAGTCTAAAAAACCCAAAATCTCATTTTCTTGCAAATATCAGAGGGACACAGAAATGACATGGGTGGGCAAACGGGGATCATACATGGGTTAGAGTCAATTTCCCACGATCTGCTTTCGAAGGCAGAGCAAATTTGAGACTGAAACCTTCCCGATTTCATTTGGAGAGCTAAACGCACATATAATTATTTAAAATAAAGGTAACTTATTTTGTAAATATGATCATTAAAGTGATTTGCATTTGCTGCATTTAAGTCAGCACCTTAATGGATTGTTGCATATTCATTTGCTTCCAGGGAAAATGGTGCATTTGCAAATTGCTATTGTTTTATGAATATATGAATAGCTCAGAATTCGACGAAGCCAAGAGTCCATGTTTATCTTCAACTTTATTTCCTCCGAGACACCAAGAATCCATGTTAGGGAGCAAAGGTAGGAAATGGCTCTGCTTGTCAAAGCTCTCTTCGGTATAAATTGGAAAGCCACCACCATCCATAGCAGGGCTGGGACTCCCAGACTTTCACGGGATCAGATAAGTCCTCATGGCAAACGACTGCATGGCTGGCACCTCTCCTCACGCCCGGCTCTGATCTCCGTGTGGATCGGCCCACTGAGGAGTGACGTGTCACATGGCGGCAGCATCAGCAGATCCGAGTGGGGCCTCAAAGAGTTGGTGACTCTTCCTATGCCCACACTTGAATCCTGGGGCAACCTCCAACATCCGGCACGCAACATCACCGGGAACAGGCAGGCCAGGCCTCTGCGCAGGAATGTGGCGCGGACGCTGTGTGTGTTCCAGGGGAGGAGAGGCCTGGAGACACACGCAGGCCCCGGGCCGTGTAACATCCCGGGAAACCAAGTGACAAACCAAGAACGGTCAGGACCCAGTGACACCAAGAAGCTGTAGCCCTTTCCGGAAGGACACACTAGACAAACTAATAAAAAAAAATAGTGAGAGGAATTAGGAAAACAAAACTAATGGGGCCATTTTGTGCAGGGACAAATGGCCCTACACACGTCAGCAGCCCCTGAGGGCACCCCGTAAACCAGAGCTCAGTACCGTAATTGATGTTCCTAATTATGGCCTTGTCATTAAGGTGACGTTAAATGATGTTCATACTCTGCTTAATTATGTTGTTCCTTGTAGGGGTGCATATGCTACATTTTATAAACTTTTCCATACAAATGACTATATAGTTTGTAAGTTTCTGTGGTTATCCAGAAACCTCAGTTATCCGGAACACGAATGTCTCTGCCCTGCCTTGTTTCTCAAAGACACAAAAGTGAGACAACTTTGGAGCTGGATACGAATTCATTCGTCCATTAAGATGCGTCATATACGTTTGAAGAATCCACCAAAGGGTAACAGGCAGATTCAAAAGATGCCCTCACTCGGGAGAGAGGAGGCCAGCAGAACAAACGCCCCAAATCTCTGTTGTTCCAGAACAGCCAGGCCTCATGGGCTCCTGCGGGCCTCACTGGAACATGATCAGAATGCCACCCAGTATCCACTGGTTCTCTCTTCCTTAGTAATAAGCCACATGTTATTTGGGGTGCAATGTGCCCAGTAAAAAGTGCTTTTCTAGACTGTTTTTGCAGCTAAGTATTGCCTCGTTTTAGCTAATGGAACGTGAACAGACGTGTTGCCGGAGATTCAAGAGAAGGCTGTTAAAGACCTTTGACCTCGTCGGGAGATGCGTCTGTGTTCTTCCATTGTCCATTTCCTCTTCCTGCTGTTGGAATGTAGACATAAAGGTTGGCACTCAGGCAGCTATGTCGGGCCACGAAGCAAGTGTGAAGATGGAAGCCAGGTGCTAAGGATGACAGCAGAAAGATCAAAAGAACCTGGATCCTGGACGGCTTTGTGCAACTTCAAACCAGCTCTGCACTGCTCCCCACTGAACTCAAATGAGAGACTGAAAGCCTGTGTGTTGCAGTCACCAATACTATGGATTTCTTTTTCACAGCAGCTGAACCAGTGGTAACCAGGGACCACACATAAGTCACTGGTTTGTGTCTGGAGGGAGGCAGGCAGAGGCTGGATGCTGGTGGTCTCGGCAGCTATGCCCAGCAGCTGAGACGGGAGCTGGGGAGTCGGGCAAGAGAGTGCAGGGACCCAAGGAAGGAGGCTGGACAGCAGACACTGGCAGAAGGTGCTGGAGGCAGCACCACAAGAAAAGGGCCAGGGAGAGCTTTTGGAAACTTCTGAGATTTGTCTCCGGGTGAATTAGGGACCCCTGGGCATGTTGGCCCAGGACTGAGTGTGGTGGGTCCAAAGCAGGAAGGAAGCCAGTATTTGCAACCACGTCAAATAATGGAATAATTTTTCTCTCCCTTCCCATTCATATAAAGCATTTGTGCACACGTGAGCTCAGTTAAGCCTCACAACCACTCTGTTAAAGTGGGACGCAGAGGGGTCAATTGTTAGGTTCAAGGTCACAGAGCTCTTAAGAGAAGACAAGACTTCTGCTCTAAGCCCAGTGCTCTGTTCTCCCCACCCTGGCTGCTCATTAATTCACAGGGGCTCAGCTCCACAGAGACTTTCAACTGGAGAGAGCCAGTGAGCGCGCAGGAGCCGTGATTCCCTGATGGGTGGAAAAGGCACCGCACGCTCACCTGTTCAGACACAAGAACCTCCACCTGGAGACGGGAAAGGCCCTGCTATCCTCGGGGCCAAGTGTGGACAAGTGGTTCAGCCTCTTCTTCTCCATATTCTGGGCCATCAGCTGACATCCCGGGTGACCTGCAGGGGCAGGAAGGGCATGAGACACCAGCACTGACCTCACACCAGCCCAGGGAACCTGGTGGCAGAGACCCTGCTCCTCTGCCCAGAGACATCTCCTGATGAGAGACCCTCATTTGCCATCGATGGCCTCCTGGGTAGTGACGCAGAGTTTAGGAAGATGATCTCACTGTCACCAGGGGCCCCCAGAAAGGCAAAGGTCTGAAATTAAGTTTGTGGCTGGTGGGGCCTGTCTAGGAGAGGAAAGTGGTGGAGGAAGTGCTGGGGAACAGATGAGGACGCGAGCTTGTTTCTTCGCCGTCTCGTGCGCTGAGCACCCACTGCAAACCGGCCACGAGAAGTGGGGGCAGGGGAGGGCGTGGATGGAGCCTGAGGCCAGCTCCGCCTTCACAGAGGTGACCGTCCAGTGGGGATGCAGGCTGGGGAGCAGCAGCCAGCCTGGCATGTGCTGCCAGAAGGAGGAAGCAGGTGCTCTGTGCCTTGTGGGAGGACACCTGGTAGGACTCAGGGCAACGTCCCGGAGGAAGTGACATTTAAGCGGAGACCAGAAGGTGGGAAGGTCCAGGGCCAATTATAGCCCTGCCCTCTTGGCAAGCTTCAGGTCTCTCAATCCAGGTACCCCCTCCCCCAGGTCCTCTGCATCACAGGTAGTGCCCTGGCACCCTGCCACCATCCCAGCCTAAGTGGCTTTTATTCTGACCCATCAGCTGCTCACCAGGCAGCCCTGGATGTGGCATCTTCTCTGGGCCTCAGCCTGCACATCTCAAAAGGGAGAGAGAAATGCCCGGCGTCCCAGGGTTAGTGGGTGTTGCAGCCTCGCCAGGGCACGCGTGCTCCCGCACAGAGGGGCTCTTGACGCCGTCTGCCGTGTGCCTGCTCAGAGGGCCGCCTGCCTGGAACTAGGAGGACAAAGCAGCACCACAAGGGGCTGAGGGCTTTAGCCTTGGCCTTCCGATGTCTCTGTGATGCTGTCACTTGCTCCCAAGCTTCTAGGAGAACGTGCCTGCTCCGGGCCATGGCGATGTGTGTGAGGTGCTAGGGAGTTCGTGGTCCCAGCTGTGAGGGACATGCAGGGTCTGAGGGTGGGGGGTGCCTCAGGGTCACCCTCTTCACTTAGGGAGGAGGCAGCAGCCCCAGAGGTAGCCCCAGGCACCATCCTGCAGGGGCTGCATCACCGCAAGGGCACTGCTGGGACGCTCCCCACAGCAGCAGCGCAGCATGACTTGTGTGGGTGCCTCAGACCCCTAGTCTCCTCTGAGAGGCGCCAAGTCAGGGCACGGGACCCCCAGATGGGCCAACAGCCCTTCCCTGGGGCGACCTCTCAGCCTGGAACAGCCATGCATTTACGGGTCTCTGCAGAAGCGAAATCCCGGGACAGATGGCCGTCGGTGCTAACTCCCTTCCTGTTGTCCCTTTGCTCAAGGTGAGTGGGGGCTCCACTCCCAGAGAATCCTGAGTTGCTTCCTGCTGCTCTTCCACCTGTACTTTCTGCAAAGCCCGTGGCACAGATACCCTCCTTCCAAACAAAGGGGAGTGTTTGCTTGGGCACCTAGCCCTGGGGTTCTGTAGCAGCCACACGGCCACTGTGCCCAAGACCCTGAGCAGGACAGAATCCTAGAGGCACCCCCCACCCTCTGCTCTGGCCGGGGGCCGGGAAGGCAGGGAGGGGCCTGACGTTGACCTCGGGAAACACACCTGTGAAACAGCCCTCGGTGCCGACAGCCACAGGGCCGTCCTGCAGGACTAGGGAGCTCGGGAGGGTACTGACGCTGACACGTCAGTGGGCTAAGGAACAAAAGCCAGAACTTTCTAAAAGACAGACTCAGTGGAGCAGAGGACTCTGAGTGGAGGCTGAGAAGCAGGCGCTGGAGTCAGGCGGGCGGGCCGGAACCCGCTGCCTAACTGCTCGGGGCCTACGGACAGCGTAATAATATTAAGCGCAATAATGCCGACAGCGTTGCTTGCTGACAGGATTAAAAGTGTGATGGTCGTGAAGTGCCTGGGACAGCGTCCAGCCCCTCGTGGCAGCACACGGCCCTGCCCCTCACTGGCCGCAAGGCCAGCTCCCCCACGCGACTCTCAGGTGGGGCAGCTCTGAAGGTTCGACTCTGAAGACGGAGTCGCAGCCTCGCCTTGGTGGTGCGACTTAGATTCCGATCTGGCCCTTGGTCTCAGGTGCTTCTGAGACTCCCGGGCTGGGGTCCTGGCCCTGAGGCCCCTGGGCGCAGGCCGTCCTGTGCCGGCTGATGGGTTCCTGCTCTCTGTGCCTCCGTCTGGGAAAGCTTGCCCTCTCCCGCCTCCGCGCCTGGTTGGTTTCCACTTCTATGTCCCTTGTCCAGCCACATGGCGTCTTCAGGCCATGCTGCTTCTGGGGCAGCCAGGTGCCAAACGTCATCACATTGAAACTGAGTGTCCTGGTGACTTTCTGGGGGCCACCAAGGCTGCCCTGGGCAAGGCCTCGGCCTGCACACGCCTTGGCTTTGTCCGGAGAGCTTGGTCCCACGTCAGCAGCCCATCCAGGAACGCAGAAGGGGCAGCGGAGAGCGAACAGTTAGCCCCGGCCCACGCTCTTCCAGCTCCCGCTCCGCACCGCGGTCGGCAGGTGGCGTGAGGGGGCGCGGCTCTGCAGAGGCCCCTGTCAGACGCAAATGCGAGGTGGGCTGGGTGGGCCCTCCAGGTTGTTTTCCTTAGCCACGGGCTGGAAATCACGTCTTTTAGAGGCTGCCACCCTCCAAACCAGACCCTGGGGGCTTAGGGGCCGGCCTCAGGCCTGAAGACTTGTTTTTCTTTTCTACGAAGTCCGCGGTTTCAGGGTCTATTTGTGTCTATGATGCAGAAAGACGCTCCACCATCTACAGGGGCATGGGACTGTGGGCTTAGAAATGGAAATTTTCTCTTCTCATCCAGCAGCCACCAGCCCAGGCGATCCCTGAGGGGTGTCGTAGCACAAGGGTCCGGGACGGACAGTCTCGCAAGCACAGAAAAGCATGTTCTCAGTGTCTTGATTGCGTAGCAAAAACAGAAGTGCTGCCGGTGTGGTTTTGAGAGGCCTGACGGCTGCAGCCCCTCCAGAAAGAGCTCTGGGAGGCGGGCAGTTTGGTCCTCACCTCCAGGGATGGAGTCTGGCCCCAGGGGAGCTGCTCTGCCCAGGCCCCTCCCAGCCCGGAGCCCCCGGGGAGTGACCTGCGTGGGGGGCCGGCCTTGTCCTGCTTTGTCTTATCTTCCTGCTGTCCTCTTTCCTCAGCCTCAACTATTGCTCAAGTCATTTATGTCCCAGTGCTTGTGTGCACATGCTTGAGTGTCTGTGTGTGTGTGTGTGTGTGCGCGACCAAGAAAAAAATCAAATGAACCAAACAAAACCAAACCGATGGTTGGTCTGTTGTTGGAAATGTGGCCCAGATTTTACACTGCGTGGCCGCCCCGTCAGCTTTTCCCCTAACTGGGACCTGGCTCAGGAGAGTCTGTGTCAGATTTCCCTGGCAATTGGGTGATGCTATTAATGTATTAATTGAGATACACCCTGTCGTGCTGGCGCACTTAGGAGGCTTGTCAAGAACTGGAAGGAGGGTGGGATGCGATGTGGCGCTTCCCCCAAAGTGAGCTGGGCACTTCTTGCCTATGGAGAGGACAGAAGGAAGTTGATTACGTTATCCAAAGCCTTCATCAAAGGAGCAGAAGCTTCCAGGCAGAGGCAGGGACGCTGGGCAGGCAGGTGCTTGAAAGCAACGTGGAACAGGGGGATGTCAGCTGATTCAAAGTGGTGTAGACTTTGGCAGCTTTTAATGACTGGCGTGGCCCAGAACCCCCATTGCTTAGCTGGACAAAGTGACCAATTAACTATGTGGGGTCTGGTGACGAGGCCACCACACTTGGCTGCCATTGTTGTTATCTCAGGACTCAGCTCCGAGTTAATGTGTCCAAATATTTTGGGATAGCTGCACATCGGAGATTAGTTGTGGGATAAAACAATATTTGATGCTTTTGGAGGCTGGGAAAATATTAACAGCAGGAGCTCTGTGATTTTAAAATTTCATTATAGAGGTTTCAGCTTTCTTTTCTCTTCCCCTAATCTTCTCTCCTTCTGCTGTGAAAAGCTGTACAAAATGATAATTACGCTGGATGTCCAGGCATGGTCCTGGGGACCGGGAGGGCCTGGGGACCAAGAGGCACAGAGGGGGCAGGAAGGAGGCCAGCAGGCATGGCGGGGAGACAACAGCGTCTTCCACAAGGAGGCCTGGCACGGCGGGCGGTGAGGGAAGCAGCTTCATTCTCCCTGTGGCCACTGCGGACAGTTCTGCAGTCACTGGGCATCGGGTGGGAGGGGCTGCACCTCGGGTGACACCCCTGCCCCGTCTGAGCAGCCCTCCCAGGACAGGGGCTTGTGAGCTCAGAAGCCGAGGGGCTTCTGCCCTTGGCTGCCTCAGCCGCACAGGACCATGGGCCCAAGTTCTAGTCTCACCTCCTCGTGCTCATGAGGCCACAGCCCGGGGAACACAAGGTCTCCAAACATAACCAAGAGAATGCAGAGGTGGCAAAGGCCTGTTCTGTCACCTGGTCCCTTCCCTGTCAGAGGGAGACTGTTGCCTATAATATAATTTCTAGTTCATTCCCTCAGGCCATGACTGAAACACTCAGCCCCGCTCCCGGGGGATCCACATGGCCGGTTCAGAGCAGGGAAGGAGCTTGTGCTCCTGGGAGGGTTTCCTGGAGAGCAGAAGGCAGGCGCAGTTAGCAGCAGACAGAACACTCTCCAGTCTGTGCGGGTGTCGCTCCCACCCTCCTCCTCCCGCTCCTCTGGGTCCCTCCTCCACCTCACCTCCCTCCACTTCCTCCCTCAGTAGACACAGCAAGCTCTGACCGAGCATCATCTGATTGGTACCTACTAGAAGATGCCAGTCAGAGCCCAATGAAATTAAACCTTCTCCTGCACTGATACATTTGTGATATTAAAAGGGCTCTTCTTCATGAACTAACAAAGAATGCATGGCTATGTGGCTTGGAGGGGTGGGGTGAAGAGGGGCGTTTGCAGGAGCAGGATTAGAGGTGGCTGCCGTGGTTTCCGTGGCCAGAGCAGGCCCTTGGTGAGGGCCCTGCCCATTGCGTGCTATAAACATCATTAACACGAGTGCGCCCCCTCCTTCCCCAGAGATGCTCACCGCCGGGTTAGCTGCACTCCACTGCAATCATACATGCTGCTGTGTTCACGTAGAAAGGTTCATTTGAGGATCAGAGCCCAGATTGCTGTGCAGGTTTTATCCAATGTCAGAGCCCGGTCCTCGGTTCATAGATAGAGGAACGGTCGAGATCGGTCTTGACTGCAGCAGGGACGGCAGTTGAATCTATACCAGATTCAGAGGTGAGTTTGCCCCAAATCCTGGGCAAGCAGATGCCTTGGAGTGCAGATTCTTCACAATTTCTAATAAAACACTTTCTGCTGACACAGAGCAGGGGCAGAAGACGATGTTCGTGATGATCTCCCTGTAGGACTAAGGCAGCAGCAGCGTGTGTTCAAGGTGGTTAATTTCCCGTCTCGGCCTCTTCCTCCCAGATTGGGCAGTGGAGGCAGGAGGGTTTGGGCTCCACCTGTGACACAGTCTGATGGGATCCTCTCTCTGCGCGACTTAGCGTGGTTAGGACACTGTCCGCCAGGGCTCCTCTCTGCGATGCTTTCCCGGTGCCTGCCCTCTAGGATATAAGCACCTGAGCACAGCCCCTTCCTTCTTCTCTGCTGTGCACCCGGCAGCAGGAACAGCGCGCACCTGCGCACAGCCAACAGACCCCAGGGAACCTGCCGATGACCTCTCGAGGTCGTTCATGTAGCAGACAGATAAGTACTGAGTGCACGGGAACATCTATGTGAACTGTATGAATGCAAACTGCACATGCTAATTTTAATCATTGAAAATGCCATCTACAGGGTTGGGAAAACACTTTTCGACAAAGTCCTTGTGCAAGATAGAATGGTGACACTAATGCTGACATTTCTACAGTAAGCTCACATCTATGGCCTGCTGTGACCCTCACAACGACCCTGTGAGGTTGTTCGTGGCCTTGTATTTGTTTTTCAGATGAGGCTGATTATAGTCAAGCGGTTAAGTCACCTGCCCAAGTCCACAGAGCTAGGACATGTCGGGGCTGTGCCTTCAAACAACACTGTTCACTTGAACTCCAGTTCTGCACAAGGTGCTGTGCTCAGTGCCCAGAGGGCTATTGGATTAAAGATGCCACTTGTTTCATAGCTGTCCTCTGCCCCCTTTCAGAGGGTCTTCTGTAGTCCCCATGAGTGGACAGACAAGTGGCTCACAACTCGCTGACAGGTCACTCACAGGAAAGATGGCTTTTTCCATGGCTCCTGCCCCTGGGAACTGGTGGGTCTTGATGTAGCTGCCGTGTCTGACAGAGGGTCCCACAGCCAGGATGGACATGTGCTGCTTCCTGGTCCCCAAGCATGAGGCCTCTCCTTTGGCCTGAAACTTTCCTCAGTGGACGCCCCTAGTCTGGGTCCAGCTCTGGCTTCAGCAGCCAGCGCAGCCTATAACCCCTAGACCCGGGCCTGGGAGCCACCACTCCCCGCCATCCTGGGAAAGTGCTCCCCTGGCATTTCTGGCACAGATCTGCCTCTAGCTTTGGCCCCCAAAGAGGAAGACATTCTACATTCCTCCTGGCCCCTGCGGGCAGAACTGGCACCTCTGATTTAAGCGTTGTGGAAGTTTCGATCTCCAGCCTACACTGCAAACCACACTTTGTTCCTCACACTAGTTATTATTTAGTTGTCCTCGTGCATGATTGGAACTCCGGCACTGATTTACTTTGGCCCCTGCTTCTTTAGAGAGAACAAGCAAACCGGAGAAAATGCCTTCGTGTCCCTTGAGCTAACAAAGCATCTCTGTTAGCTGGTAATTATTTTGTTCTGTCTGTCCTGGGTGTTGCCCTGTGAGCCCCTCAAAGTGAGGTGCTGAGTCTGGTACTGTCTGTCATCTTTGCTCCCTGGTGCCTGCACAGCAGGGACACTGAACACACAGACACTCATATGTGGATGAACATGGTGTCCACCATGCCAAACCAACAGCCGGGGCAACGTCACTTCCCTGTGTTGAGCTGAGCTGGCCCGCTGGCTGGATTGGTGTCAGGGCCATTCTTGCATGAGGGGAGCCTGTGAGAGCCAGGGTAGAGGGTGGGATGTTCTTTTTGTCACCAGAGGCCCATGGGTGATAACTCGACCTGGCTATAGGCTTGGGAACTAGACGAGTACGAGTGAAAGTCCCAGCTCTGCCACTTACTGCTCTGTGGCCTTGGGACAATAACATAGGCTCTTTGAGCTCAGTGTCCTCATCCGTAAAACGAGATGACAGTGTTGACCCCACAAGGTGGCTGTGAAGATGCATGGACAGTGCGCAGGGGTCCGTGGTGAGAGTCAGGGCCGTGCTCTGATCAGGGTGTGCTGAGAGGAGACTGCGGGAAGCAGGTGAACTCCGAGAGAGGCCCCTCCAGGCCACGTGCTGCACTGGGGAAGATGGCAGCTGGCAGGGGTCACGGCGCCTTTCCCTCTGCACACCTGCTGATGTCACTTCTGCTCTCTTTGAAGTGAGTGACACCTGAACGTGAGGACAACTGTGCCTAGGCTGAGAAGTGGGGACTCACCAGGCTCCAGGGATAAGCCCGTCTCCAGGCTGGGCCCAGAACTGGAAGAGTCTGCAGCAGGTGCAGACCCAGAACAGCTAGAACCCTGCCAGGCCGCTAGGCCTCACCATGCTCTTGCACCTGGGCTGGAGCACCCCACCACTGGATTGCTAGGAGTGACACCAGCCAGGGAGCTGGACTGCGTGAGTATCTGGTGGCCAGCTTTGGAAACAGTCTGGTGCAGTGCTGGCGGTTAAGTCTACGACAGTGGTGCATAATTATGCTCTCGCTTTTGGTAACCATAATGGTATATTTTTTCCCTGAAAAAGGCTCTAAAACAACAACAGTAATAATAACTCAGCCTGTTTGCCAGGTGGAGGAGGACAGGTATATTTTTCTGTTTGGAGCTTTGCAGTGTGAAGGCCGCCATCTTTATTTCTCCTGTTACCTGACTTTCACAGTAATAACACCGTCCCTTAGAGAGATGCCATAAACCACCCCCTCGCTTGCAACCAGTCATAGAATTCTCAGTATGGAGCACGGAGACCCCAGATTAGAGGAGGAGGGGAATATTTTATGACCAGTTTGAAAATGCTGTTGCTGCAGCTATAAATTAAGAAGTTAAATTGCTCCCATATTGGGTATTGATATACTATGTGTGGCAGAGACGTTTCTCTGAATCACACTGCACACTGCAGACGGACAGATGTCCTGCCCGTGGACCAGGGTGGAGGGTCAGCCATCCTTGGCCCTAGACCCTGGACAAGACAAGAATAAGGCCAGAAAGGGACTTGCAGGTGGGTGACATCCTCGAAAAGGCTGAAATTCTTGGTTCCTGGGCTGTGGGCGCCTCGTGAAAGCCCTGGCTTGGGAAGAGGGACCAGCGTGTCTCTAACTGGGGTGACCGGGCACCCAGCTCAGTCCACCCATGTGGACCCCACCCCCATTTCCTGTCCTACTGAGCGGCTTAGTCACTTTTTGGGTGACCTTTGACATGTTTTAGATCTCTCTTTTCCCGAGCTTCCAACTTCTCCATCAAGTTGCTCCTGGCATAGAGGCAACATGTATGTAGGCAGAAAGCTGCCTTCTTAAGGAACCTACAGGGCAAATCCTCCTGGACAATTATTTATTCTTTCCATGGGCACATGACTAGCCAACAGCCAACTGGCTCTTCAACATAAGATGGTGGCTTTTGAGTCAGGTCTGGTTCCCCTGCACCAGTCGGAGGGAAGGTTATTCATATAGTTCATCCAATTCTGAACAAATCCCCACCGCTTTCTATAGGAGGGTGTGCAGGCACCTTCCTTGGCAGCTCCCCAGGAAGCAATGAACTGGGCAGCATCTTGAAAGCCATAAAGATATCTCAAAGAAACCCGTATCAGGCATTGCTTTATTATGAGCAGGTAGAATGTCCTTATAGGAGGTGTATTTTCCCAAACCAAGTCATCCAAGCAGAAACAAAGTCATTAAACAATGCCAATATTACACTACGAAACAAACCGACAAGGAACAGATTGTCCATTGGGTTTCCTAAAACAAGGCTGGTGGCAAGAGTTTGCAAGTCCCCTAGACCTGTATTCCCAGGCCCCCGGTGCTTGCTCACAGTCTGCCAGCAGCCCTCTCCGGTAAGTCAGGTGCGGTCCTGTCGGTAAACTCACACGCACATGAGAGATGGTTTACCGCGATCTCTTGGCAAATGCTGTGGCCATTTACGTTCTTGATCTGCTCTTTCAAGCAGATGGAACATTACCGACCACAAATTTTAGGTTAGAAAGGGCCACTAGTGATCACGCCTCCAGGTTTCTCCCCTTACGGACGAAAACAAGAGCCCCTGGAGGCCCTGAGTCATGCAGCGGATGGTGCTGTCCATCCACGCGGCCAGGCTCCCACGTGCCACCCTTAGCAGCTGCGATCATTTCTTTCCCATGCTTTGGTTCCAGACACCAGCATCTGTAAAGCAAAGTGTCCCTAAACACAGAAATGAGAGCATGTGGTGAGAAGGTGGGGCCCTGGAAGCCACCTGCTCCAACCTGGAGGGACCAGGCGGCCACCCCCTGGGTGCTTCAAAGCTCCCTGCTTGGCCCCCTGGCACTGGGAGTGGAAACAGGCATGTTTTTGTTATTGGCTACAGAAAAAGGCCTCCCTGCCACCAGGCTCACTGTTTGAATTCCCCATGTCTGCCTCGCTTGGGGATGTGCACTGAGCCCTGGCCACCGAGCCCAGCTCCTTCCTTCCTCTGCCAGTGAGCGCCGACCGGCCTCTGCCGACACTCTGCAAACGACCCTCCCTGGTGAGGCCTCCTAGCCCCCGCCAGGCTCTGTTCCTGCTGCCACTCACCTTTATGAGAGCCCTGAGCACCTGCCGGTCAGTTATAGGACCACTTCCAGTCCTAGAAGGGGCTCCTGGAAGGGTGAGACCACACTCCCGCTCTATCCCCACTGCCCGGCCCCCACCGGGCCAGCTGTGACACACTACAGCAGCAATTACGACACTTTCCTGTGTTATTACTGCATGTGAATTGAATCCAGTGATTATGTGATAAGTGCTGGACACATAGCAGAGAACGTTCTGATCCCCGACTGAACCCCACATCCCGCGTGACTGTGGTGTTGAGAGGCTCACCCCACGTCTTCATCTCGCAGGTGTGAAGCAGCCGGGTCCCGGTGGCAGAGCCGGAACTGAACCAGGTAGGTCGGCCCTCGGCCGCACTGTGCCTTAAATCAGCGAGAGCCTCGGGAGTACCGAGCGCAGGTCAGAGGAGCATAGGACAGTGGACGGGGCATGCAGCAGGCAGGCCTGGCCGGGCAGGGACACAGCAAAGGGGTACCCACCCTGGGCCCCAGCAGCCACACGACCAAGCAAGGCTGCCTTCCCCAGTGGCTTCCCTGAGGGCAAGAGCAGGCAGCTAGCCATATGTGCTTTTGTGTTACTAAATGGGGATTAATGTCACTCCAGGCACTGTTGAGTCCAGGAAAGACTCGGACTCCGGCATCCCTGCTCTCTCTCCCAGAGCCCTGACCCCAGCATGCCTGTGCCCCCACCCTGTAAGAGCTGTTGACTCACCCCAGCTCTGGATTCGGGGACCCCAGGGACAGCCCAGAGGGCCTCGGGACCCAGGCATGCCTGCCCCCCGCCCCCAGGAGGGCCTCTGACTCCCGCCCCGAGCCGGGCGCGGTGCGCCACTCCAAATGGCCGGCTAATCGGCCCGCATCCATTATCATTAGCGCCCCTCCGCACGCAGGTACATGAGGGGCTGCCAGGCGCTGGCTGCGGCTCGCTGAGCCAGGGGCCACGCTCCACTGCAAACGAGGACGAGGAACACCTGCTCCAGGGCTTCCAGGCCGCCGCAGTCATCCTTCACATCTCATGCAGCACTTGTTCTGTCAGCGCGGAGCTGGCGCTGGCGGGAGCGGCCCTCTGCCAGCCCCCGTCCCTCTGCTCGAGTTCAGCTTTGAATGGCTTTTCAAAGCAGCCTTTTAAAAATGTATCCATAGCATATTAGCCATTCAGTCATTATGGTAAGGGTTTAAAAATAAAGATGAAAAAAACTTTGCCTCAAAAATAAACTTTTTTTGGCAAATTTCATGGAGTCATGAAATATTAATTGTGCACTAACGGCATCCATCCTCCCTCACACAGCCTTGATACTTGTTTTCTCAGCATTTCTTGGGAATGGGCAGGGAAGGGTCGTTTCACGGCTGTGGGCAGCCGGGGATCATTCTGGGCACAAACAAGTCCCTGCGTCTTAGGGGAGGCCCAACTTCTCCTAGACAAAGGCCAGCATCCTGAGAGCAGGCGGGGCGGGCCTCAGCGCTGGTCTTGGCACGCTGGTGACTTCGCAAACCATCCATGCCATGGCCAGGAGCCCTTGGGGCTTCCTTGGCCTGTTTCTCCCCACCTGTGCAGTAACCTCCACACCACACCACACACACACACGCACACACTTTTTTCTAGTCGAAGAATCTTTGTGCCTTGATCAGTCAGTGAGCCAGAAGCCCCAAGCAGGTGAAGGCTTTGTTGCAGCTCACCTGTATGTCTCCTCCCACCCCAGCCCACCTTGGCCCTGGCTAGGATCTGGGGACTGAGGCATCTTTGAAAGTTCTGGAAATCATCCCATCACTTAAGGAAAAACTTGAGTCTGGGGATGACGCCAGGGGACAGGGCCGGAAGGATTCTCAGGGGTGATCGCCTTGAACGAAGCAGGTTCCAGGGTCCTTCCTAATTACCCTGTGGCTCCAAGGGGCAGCTCCCCATGTCACCCCTCCCGTCGGTCCCCAGTGTCGTCTGCCCCAGTGAGTTCCGGAATCGATTTCCCTTTTCCTATTCAGACGTGGAAAAGATCAGGTTCGCTCTAAGAATTAAACTCCCCGCAGCCTTTCGAAACTCAGCTGGCGAATGCCCGGATGAGAGAGAGCAGAGCGCAACCGCTGACTGCTGAGCCCTGCTGGGGAGCGTGTCCTTGCGGGCACGTGCGCACGCGTGCATGTGTGTGCGGGTATGTGTGTGTGCACGCTAGAGCTAGGAGTACCTGGAGCCAAACGACGCATTTCCGCCAGTGACTGAAGCCTTTCTTTGACCTTTCAGGATCATTTTCAAGTATTTAAAGAGAGAGCACGTTTCTCTCCTAGTTCATGTTTGCACGGGCAAGCGTCGGGGCGCGGGAAGAGGGGAGGCGGGGGTGCACAGGAATCTCGTCGTAGGGCAATAGAGCGGTATCAGTGTGCTTTTCCATGAACTATTCTAGCCTTTGGCCCAAGCGCACTGTGGAGACAAGGAAAGTAAACAGCAGACAACTTCCATTTCCCCCAAAGTACTGAATATGTAGATGTGAAACTGGTGCAGAAGAGCCCAGTTCCTCCCCATGTGCTGGAATGAGCTTAGTGTACAACCACACTTTGCCTTTGCATCTCCTTAGCATATTTTAATTTACACAGAGCCTCCTTAAAAAAAAAAAATTGGAGAGGGGAACAGCTTTTCCTTCCTGCTAAGTGCATAGGCTGGTTTTTAGGAGATAGTTTTTAGGAGGCAGATGTATCACATGAATGAATGGAACCTTCCAAGCCTTTGTTTTTCAAGCCCAAACTTCAGCATCAATGAAGTGGGTGACAAGCTCCACACCGCTGAGCAGAGCCCACCTGGGGGGTTTGTGAGCTTGCCCAGGCCACACGCACAGGAAAAGGCCACTTACCTTGTTGGATCTTATTAACAAGTACTTGATAATTCAAACTCCACTCTGGCTTTCTTGTATTGGATAATGAAATCAGACAGTGAATTTTTACTCAGAGACAGAATTTTTTCTGTTTGTGTTCACTCTAATTCTAGCTGTTTTCCTGCTGTAACATATTGTAGTAGTGTGTGTGTGCGTGTGTGTGTGTGTGTGTGTGTGTGTGTGTGTGTGTGGTGTGAGTGAAGAGTCTCAGTGGGTGTAGAAAGTTCAAGCCTCCTGCAAAGGTGATATAGGGAAACAGGCCCCCTTCCCCGCCGCCCTCGGAGTGCGGAAACGTTGGGGCTCGGCACACTTGTCCGTGTTCTCATGGCAATGACAGCACACTGTTGGGGAGCAGTCATGGGAAAGTTCACCCGATAGAGGACAACCCTGAGCCTCAGAGGCAGGGCTGAGACCCAGACCCAGGTCTCAGACCTCTCACCAGGTCTCCCGCCAGCATTGCAGGGACAATATGGCGGTCTCCTTGCTTTGGGACTCTCTTTTTCCCCCAGAGACAGTGGCTATGGTGGTGTTTCACGGGCTACCACTCAGGCAGGAGCTAAGTCTGCTGGGAAGCCGCGGGGTCCTGCCTACTTTTTGGCCAGTCTTCCTCCTCCTGTCCAGCCACAGCACCCCCCATGTGTCGGCCATGGCCCTCGGGAAGGCCCGGAAACAATTCTCCAAGAGGACTGCCGTCGGAACGGTGACAACGGCCCTTTCTTTACAGAATGTAGGCGCTCAGCAATACTGTCTCCTTCCATCCTCACCACTGTCACGCGAGGTGGCCCTACGATTGCTCCCATTTCACAGACCAATAACTGAGGTGCAGGAAGACAAGGAGCTTGCCGGTGGGTGAGCGGCTGTGTTGCCGTAGGGCTGGGATCTGCCCTGGCAGGCTGGCGATGGAACCGCTCTCACCATGCCGTGGGGCTGTCTTGGCAGGAGAGACCCTGGCTCTCTGTAATTAGACCCGGATTTCATTTTTTCAGACACGTTTACATTTAATTTGGGGTCTCCCCTCTTTTTAAAAAACAGTTCACAAGCCATGGTTTGGGAACAGTGCAGAATCCTCTGCTCTGTGTAAGCCAAAATCCTTCAGCCAAGCAAATCCTCTACTGCGCAGTCCAGACCTTCCAGCAAGGAGGGCAGCAGGACCGGTGGCTGGAGCTCGGGCAGCGCCAGGGCACCCTTGTCACCGGGGCGCCAGCCCACGAGCCCACAGGGCCTCCTGGAGATCTGCCTCCCTGACCCCCGACTCCTGCTGACCTAAGGTGAAGAGGAAGAAACAGAGACAAAGGACTGGCTGCGCACTCCCCTGCGCGTGTCCTCAGGGTGGACCTGGCCGGCTCTCTGGCCAGCCCCGCCCGGGAGGAGACAGGACTTTCCGGGAATAAACAAAGGGAGGGGAGAGTATAAAGTCTGGCTTGTTTCGAGTTGCTCCTAACAAAGGAAGGAAAGGCCAGCGGGGTCTCCAGCACCCGTGCAGCCTCACCTGACCACGCCGGAGCACGAGTCTCCCCGAGGAGCTGGGGAGATGCGGCCTGTGCGGCAGCAGGCCCTCCTCGGCCACATCTCGCCGTTACCGGGAGAAAGTTCGCGGAGGCTTCCATTTTCTCGGTCATGGGCTCTAAGCACCGTGTCCCCTGAGAAGCTCAGGCCGACCGGCCTCTCTGCTGCCTGTGTGGGGATTAACGTCCCCGGCGTGGCGGGTCAGTGCAGTGTGCAAAGGCCAGTATTAATCGCCAGATTAAAGCCAAAGAAAACCTGGACAGGTGAGAGGAAGTCTCTAGACTTGATCAAAAACATATTTCTGTTTCGGGCCTAAATAATGGGCTACAGGGAGGCACATCTGTAAATTATACAGGAAGCCTTCTTCTACAACTGATTCACCCTGACAGTTTTACTGGAGTGTATGAAAATGAGTATCAAAGATGTGATCTGGAGGCTTCCTTCCAGGAATTCCAATCTGGTTTCAATAAAATGGGAACGCTGATTGGAAGTGAAGTTGCCTTCCGGTTTTGCCTTTGGCTATTACGTGCTCATTCGTGAAATGACTGAATTCCACAACTACTTTTAATATTCACCTTTTGAGTTCATCTCCCGCACTGGACACATTGGAATGATTAAAATAGCACCGGCTCCCTGTGCTGGGTGCTCTCTAATTTAAAACAGCCCAGGTGCTGAAGACAAATGAGCCCTCCTGGTAAGTCCATTCTTCCTTTGCATGAAGTTGCTTTGCTGCACATCGAGGGCAGAATATTAATAGTAAAAAAAAAATTAAATTAAATAATGCCCCTTGAGTAGAAGCCTGGAAGAAAAGATTAAAGTTTGGTGCAAGGCAGAACTGGTACTCTGTGTGGGATTGTTCTGGTTGCATTTGTTTCTGGGCTTTTCTTCTTGGATCCTGCACCTGCAACTGTGGGGCTCTGGGCTCCCCACAGATGCCCTCCTCTTGGTCCGTCATGTGCCCTGAGATGGCCTTGGGTAGGTCTTTCCCAGCAAGGGGTGAGATTGTATTAAGCCACCTGCAGCTTGCCACCTGTCCCCTGCTCCCCAGGTCCCCCAGGTCCCTTTTTCAGAAGAGCCCTCTAGATTAAGGAGCTCAGAGCACCACCAAGAAGAGGGAAGCTAATTGGCTGATCCTTCAAACACACTCCCAACAGAGCCCCCTCGCACCCTGCCCTAATTACTGGGCTAATAGGCCACAGGTCCATTTTTCTATCCAGCTTCTCCAAGATTTGCTAGAGAAGGAGGATGAGCTATTTTCCTTCCATTTCTGAGCCAGGGTCCTCCCAGCTGGGAGAAAAAAAGATAGTAGGTCTGACACTACCTCCCCCATCATTTATTCATTCAGAGCTATTAATATTATGGGATTTTCAGTGGGAAAAAAAATGGTGCCTTGGGAGACTGGATGCCGCTGGGAGCCAGGCATTCATTTTGAGATGTTTTTGTGGGATTGCAAATGTTGGCTTTTTTATATGCAAAATTCACATTTAATTTTCTCTGATCTTCTTCAAAATTATAAAAATAGTCTTCATGCATTTAATTTGGTATGAAACTTTGTTGTCTTTGTTGCTTTTTGTTTGAAGATAACTTGGTAGTCTATGTTTTGGTTTCGAGTATCTAAAGATGTGGAACACATATGTTCCCATTGGGAATGTCCAAGACAAATCTTATTTCTCAACCTGATGGGCTAGGTATGTTTATGTAGTAGAGTTAAAGGCATCTTTCCCAAGTTATCAGTTGCCCACTCTTGAGCCAACCAAAAATCTGCATGAGACGGAGAGTACAAATAACGTCTGCCCTTGTGGAGAGTCACCTGTGATGGTGACCCCCAGGTAGATGGAGACTGTCCTTCATTCACAGCCACTACTCCCTGAGCACCATTTAGAAATCTGAGACTCTGTGGTTGTCATTCCTGATGTGGATTATGGTGGCATTGGTAAGCACTGTGATGTCCAAAACTGTAGCCTCTAGCCCCATGTGGATCTACAGATTTAAATCAATGAAAACTAAATAAAATTAAAAAATCCAATTCTTTGGTCACACAAGCCATATTTCTCATGTGTGCTTGACAGATGGTGAGTGGCTACCATATTGGAAAGTTCAGATATAGACTGTTTCCATCACTGCAGAAAGTTCTATTAGACATCGCCAGGTTAGAGTTTTATCATGGTCCTAAAAAAAATCATGAAGAAGATGGGGTCTCATTCCAGGCCAGATTTAATTGAAACCCTGCAGTGTGAGAGTGGACCTGTGAGCTGTTGACAAACTTTGATGAAAGTGGAAATTTCCCATGTGGGACCAAAGACTAAATCTGACCCAGAGTGTGTTGAAGATGAGGTTGGCTAATGAGGGTTCTGCCATAATACTTGTGACTGATAGAAACAGAATGGAATTCTGAACAGTTGCAATATCCCAAGTACTCAAGAACTCAAGTCACTGACATTAATGACACAGGAAAAATGTTTCTCAATTTCTGCAATGTTATTTTTTATTTGGCAACTCTTAGATGCTTCTTGCTAAATATGATTGTGTCTTGCATCCAGGGAAGCACCTCTCTGCAGATTTCAAGCACCCTCGTCCTGGGATGGCTGATGGGCCCCTCAGAGCTCACCCCACCAGCACACCACCCTAGTGCTCAGCTGGGACAACGCTTCATCCCCAACAGTCTACACTTTCTCAAGGCAAGAACCCTGTGCAGACACATTATTTTTTATACACTGAAGACATCACAGAGCAGCAACACCCCACCTCCCTGCCCATCCTAAAGGCTGGTGAATTTGTTGGAGGGCCTGTTATAAGCCCTGTCCAGGGCCTAACTTCACCCTGCCAGGGTGGCTTTCCCAGTAGCTCCAGCCCCTAAGGACTTCTGTTCTCTGTACACTTGCCTAGAGCAGGTCTCACAGAGGTCAGGCTGGAGAACTCCCTGCTGTCAGAACATGGCCAGCCCAGCTGAGCCAAGTAACCAGAAAGGGGTGTGGGTGCTGTTGTGTGGGCCATGCCACCGTGTGGTCCATGGTACAGGCAAGGATGGAGGGTTCTGGGGAGGTCAGTTCCTGAGGGTGGGAACAGTCGGTGTAGACCAGAGAGAGCAGTGGCGCCTTGACGGTCAGTGTTCGGCTAGCTAACAGTTACCGAGCCTCGCCATGTCCCAGAAGTGTGCTAGGCACCTCCTTATGTGTGTTACTTCCACTTATTGCAGGAAGCCTGGTTGTTGGCACTGTCATCGCCAACGTGCAGATGTACACATGAGGTTGGTGGTTAAACAGCTCGTCCTAAGTCACACGGCACAAGAGCTACTAAGCTCAGACCCAAATCCCAGTCTCCTTAGGACAAAAGGTGAGTCCTGCACAGTGGGTGCTATCTGAAGGATGGGTTTTATTGATTGGGGAAACCTCAGAGTAGGAGCCAGTGTATGGGACAGTGTGATCTTAGGAGCTGGAGCGAGCAACCCGGACCCATCCCAGTGCATGGACGGGCGCCGCTGCTCCCTGGAACTGGAGAGCCGGTGGGCCCTGAGAGGACCTCTCTGATCCTCCGTCCAATCCCTTTGGTGAAGGGGTGTCCTGAGGCCAGGGAGGCAGGCCTGGCTGAAATCACATAGAGCCAGAAGAGAAACCCATGTCTCTTGCCATTGCACCACCTGAGAGCCCGTTGGAGGTCCAGCCCCAGGCCTGAGTTATCAGGCTTCTCCTTGGTGGCAGCAAGCACTGCAGGGCCTGCCAGAGTGTCTCTGAAAGCCACACCTGCCAGCATGGGCACCCTGGCCCTTCAGGTGGACTTTCCATTGTAGGCTAGGAGGTCTGAGCACCCACCTCAACTTGGAATGGCAGCGACTTGGCAGAATTACATCTGCAAGGGTGAGGCACGTGGGGCAGAGGTTAGCACACAACCCTCCAGGATCTGGTGGGACTTTAGAGAGCTTGGAAATCCGGGGTCTCCCAGTAGCAGGCCCCGCCTGTGCTCAGGGCTTTGCTTTTAGTAGGAGGACAACCTGGAAACACAGCTGCTTTCCTTGCATCATGAGCATAGTTTTGTGCTTTGCCCTTCAGCTTTACGTTGCATTACACATGGAGAGAGGAATCATCATAGACTGTTAGGCCTCTGAGGGTCCTACTTAGAGAGTCTTACCTAGTAATTGGAGAATATTTAATCAAACCGTTGTTAACAATTTACAGAAACTGCAGTTATAAAGCTAAGATGGTCTGCGCTTCCCTCAGCAAGTTAGCTGGAGATCTTATCTTATGTGCAGCCCCTCCCAAATCAGTCCAGACTCACACGCGTGTGCCAGTGCGACCCAAATCTTGTGCTTCTTTCATCACAGCCTGGTGACACTTTACTGTCCATGTTTCGTCATCTGTCCCCCGCCCCCACTAGACTGTAAGTGTCGCGAGGGCAGAGACCAGGTCTGACTTGCTCCTTGTACCACTTTCAGTGCCTGGAACGAGCCCTGGACCCAGGGAGCTCCCTAGTCTCTGCCGAATGAATGAGTGGCTGGGTCCTGCCGCCACCTGCGTAGCCCATGGGTGAGGACTGCACCACAGCTGTGCCCCCCACCCTGGTGGCTTCAGCACTCTGCTCGGCCTGCCCTCAGAGGGGCCTCTCAGGTTGGATGGGTGCTTCATGCTCACCCAGAGGACCCTGCTTCCCAGCCTGCTCTTTCTCTCCTTGTGCGTGTAAATTTTACTGACGTTGCTTGACACCCTGGGAGATCCCTGGCAAGCCTGCCCGACACCCCGACAGCCGTTTGCGTCGTCCGCGATGCTCTGGAAGGCGTCCAGGGCCCTTTCTACAGGCACTCCAGGCTGCTGAGGCTGAGAATGTGTTCATAAAGGCTTTCAGTTTCTTCGAAAGAGCCTCTTTTCTCCTCTCCCAATCACTCTGGCTGCGGCTGTGAAATGCCGGAGCAGGGAGGAGAGAAACGATCAGCGCGGCGGCGGCTTCCATGCCAGCCCCTCCGCCTTCTTGCAGCTCCGGTCTCTGGATGCTGAGGTGGGGGTGCAGTTGGGGGTGACAGTATCTTCTCCAAAATCTTCATCCACAGTAAACACTGCTAACTACCAACTCATAAAACATATCAGCTGGGTTTATTACTTTTAACCATCTTTCCAATTGTGCTATAAAATAAAGGCAGATGCCATTTTAAGATCTTATTATTGTCAAGGGCCGGCTTCTCCAGCAGCACCTGCTTAGCAGCGGTCTGCTTGTTTATGGCCCCTTTTTTTATAGGTGACAGTTTAAGGTGGCTCTTCTCCGGTTACAAAGAGTCCTTCCTCCCGGCACAGAAGTGGCATGCACAGTAGGTGGGCTCCGGCTCCTGCCGGCGGCACCGAGGCAGGGTCGCAGGTTCACCTGGGTTTTCAGCTGACAGCCTCGCCACACACATTTGGCTCTGCCAAATGCTCCGCCATTAATTTATGATTTAAAGTAATTAACTTTTGCTGATTAAAGTAATTATTTCAAGTGCATTGCACTCGGGCCCAAATGATGCACACAGCCCCCTCTCCAGTTTGAGCGAGCAGCGTGCCAAGTGCTTAAAAGCTGCACCGGGGACCTCCGAGTGGCTTCTGCCCGTCTCTCGGATCTGCCATGTTTATGGCTGACTTGTACTAACTGCTCATTTTAATGCCGGATTCTGGCAGAACGTCGACACAGTGTGAAGCCTTCATCCAGTAAACAAGACAAGCTTCAGCTTGGTGACACCGATGACAGTGGAAGCTGTTTAAATGAATCTTGCCTCCAGCCTTCCAGAGGTAGCGTGTCTGTGTGCTCTCTCGCTCACCCAGATTGGCCCTTAAACAGCGTACAGCTTCATCTGGCCTCGGCCAGGAGTGCAGAGCGTACGCACTGCGGGAACGCGGCCCTGCGCCCCGAAAATCAGCGGCAGCCCAGCACGGGCCTCGGGGCCCTCAGGGCCTGGGTGGGGCAGGGCTGGTGGTTGGGCGCGTCCCAGGGGAAGCCTGGCTCTGTCTGGGGCAGTGTCTACAAGGTAACGGAAAGAGACGGAGTTCAAGGGGGCTGAGGGCTTACCCCATTACCCCATCACTCCCAGCAAAGCACTTTCTTCCTCCGCCATGGCGGCCCTGCCAGCAGGAGCAGGGACCCAGTGGAGGCTCGCCTGGTAGGGAGATGGCTGCAGGTGGGAGCAGAGGAGCCCAGGTTGGGGTCTCAAGGCCAGGAAAATCCTTCCAAATCCCACCTTCCTCACACTTCCCTGAGGGGGTGGTAGCCAGCGTCCAGCCTCCCTGGTGTGGAACAGACAGAGAGCGTGGGCATAGCACCGTCGCTCGAAAAATGAGCGCGGGGGCCCCAGGCAAATGGAGGCGCAGGAGTCCTTCCCCTCTGTGACACCCTGCAGAAACTGTCGTCATAACTGTTCCCGTTTCTTGTGCACCTGGCGTGTGCAGGGACGGAGCCAGGCACTCTGCATAGATGATCTCATCCAGTCTTTGCAGCAATCCCAGGAAACGAAGCTTCTGACACTCAGAGAGGTGAAGGATTCACCCAAGGTCACTCAGGGGGCAGAGCCAGGTCCTTCCGCTTCCAAAGTTCCAGAAATACAGTCTCTGCTTAATCTCTGTCTTTTTACTCATTAGAAAAAATTTTTGGAGGGGCATCGTGGCCTCCTGTAGAGACTCTCACAAAGAAGACACCTCACTGGGCTCTGGGAAGAGGCGTAGAGCCTCATGGCCCTGCGCTGTCTCTCCTGGGAAGTGGGAGCCCTCCGGGCAGCTCCTCAGCCTGCAGGGCCAGGGCCAGAGGCCAGCTCGCAAATGCCTTGAGTCTGGAAAGGACTGACATTTCAGGGCTAGTGTTTTATGCTTCTGCTTGTCACTATTTGGTGGGACAGTTTGGGGGATAAACTTGTATTTTTATCTTTTCTCTTAGTAATTATTCCAATGCCCTGGGCTTTTGGTGAAACCGCAAGGAAATCTAATTTTGTATGTAATTAAGTGCCTGATGGGCAGTGATCCCCAGAAAATGATATTTCAGCTTAATGCTGTTGAGCAAACATCACCAAAAACTGATGATGCCAAGAACAATCATCTGTGTGTTGGCACCACTCACCAGCACATGATGGCAGGGTCATAAATAAACCACTCCACTTTCGGGGTGAATTAAGTGCTCTTAAAGGGTGTGAGTGAAAGAACATCAAAGGGAAACATTCTACCTCCATCCAGAAGTCTGGGCCACGCCAAGGTTGTTGGGCAGATGCCCTGTCCTGCCTGGCACGCACCTGCAAGGGCGACACTCCGCTCACTGCTCTCGCAGGCACCGGTGCTGGTGCCCAATGGCAGGGTGTGGGATTTGCACCAGCCGCAGCGAGCAGAGCCCGGGGCCCACGGCAGCCTGGGCCCGCGGGCGCCTGGAGAGATGGTCCTGCCGCCATGCCCGGTTCCCCGCAGCAGGTGGACACTGGAGCTGCCCTGGTCATGACCAGGAATTCTCAGAGCCCATAAAATAGGTGCTTGGACATTATTTTGAGGAATCAACACCAAATTAAATTGAAAAAACTGGAAAGTAAATCTAAAGCACTTGGAAGACAGTAACAGGATGAGTAGCCGTGCCCTGTGGCGGGTCCTGAGGACGCAGCTGGAACTTTATCGGCTCAACATCTGGAAAACCCAACATCCTCCAGCGCAAGGTGAACACGAGTAAACAACCCAGCCCGAGGGCTGGTGTGGTTTAGAATAGGGTGTTTGGTTTTGGTTTTTGTTTTTCCTTCCACGTTTGATCATTTTCAATAAAAAGAATGAAAACGAAACTTAAAAAAATGTGTTTCACAGCCAGTGTGGTCATTGAGACTTTTTCTCTTGCCTTGGCTGACTGAGAAAACTCCAGGCTTGGAAGTTACGCAGCTCCGGGTCCAGATTTCAGCCTGAGCTCAGCAGCTGAGTGGCCTTGGTCAAGTCATTTGCTGCTCCAAGCCTCGATCTCCTCAGCTGCACAAGGGGCATAAAACACCCCTCACCCTGCTAGTGTGAGTTTTCAAAATGCCGTGACGGGAGCTGAGTGACAGCCCACTTGCCACCAGCAGCAGCTGCTCTGGGCGTGGCTTTGACGTTATTGTCGTGATTACTGCAAGTCCCAGCGGTGCAACCCAGGGGCCGAGTTCTGGGCCAGACTCAGCAGCAGCTCCTCGGCACCCACCTAAATGGGGCCCAGGAATATGAGAAAGGGTGTGGAATTAGGCAACAGGACCTAACCCCACCGGGTGTTGCCGAAGGAGGCCGGTCTCGTAGGTCGTGTGCAATGGCAGGGCGCTGGCACCAGATGATGAGCCACATACAGGTCTCATCACATTCTAAAATACTGCGTCACCTTCTCCTCATCAGGGTCCGTCCATTCAACAGGAGTAGGACACCTGCTCTGGGTCGGGATACACAGTGCCCAGACAACGACAGACAGGAAAAGGTAACGTGCTCTCCAAGTGGACATGTGGAAGACACAGAAGGGAGCAAACAGGGAAATACCTGCATCCATTACTCCGGCGCTCGGAAACATTCCTCGTCCAGGCAGCAGCTATGCGGTCGCAGACGGGAGCTGCAGTGTCCCCGCCTGCCAGGCGCACTGATCTAGGAAAACATAATCTTCAAAAACACCACATCTGATAGGGTCATCGGATGCCACCGTGTGGGTGTAGTAAACGGTTAAATACTGGCCTCCAAAGACATCCGGTGCTGATTCCTGGAACCTGTGAATGTCACCTTATATAGCAAAGACTTTGTAGACATAATTTAATGAAGAATCTCCAAATGGAGAGATGATCCTAGATTACCCAGGTGAGCCTTAAATGTGATCACAACATTCTTCTGGGAGTCGGACAGAGATTTGACACAGAGAGAAGGGGAGGCGGAGGCAGAGATTGCAGTGATGTTGCCGCAAGCCAAAGACTGGTGGCGCCAGCAGAAGCTGCAGAAAGGGGAAGAGGCAGGGAACGGACTGACCCCGAGCACCCTGAGAGAGCGGCCCGGCCCACACATGGATTCCAGCCCAGGGAGTGGCCATCAGACTACGAGAGAACAAGCAGCCATTGCTTTAGGCCTGTCGTGGTCGCCTGTTACGGCAGCTGCAGGAGACAACAGGGAGAGGCGTGTCCTTACGGTCCGCCCCGGACGGAGGTGCGGGATGGAGCTGCTTGCTGGGCGGGCGGTATGGGTGCCTGCGGATCAGTGAAGGGAAAACGAATGACCGCATCGTGATCAGGTTAGGCCTGATCTGTATTCTGATCACATGATCCAAAAATAGTCATCCATGGTGAGTATATTGTTGGTGCTCAGCAAATTTATTTATTTCGAACAGGCAAACTTGGCCAGCCAGGTAAACATCCTCTTGGCCCAATGCTAGCCACCAGCTTCAGTCCCATCTGAGCCAGAGGTGACACAGTCACTGACCTTTTAGATCCCTCCGCCTGATGCCGCACAGTCCCGCCACACTGAAGCAAGGGAGGGGAGAAGGGCGCTGTGGGTGTGGCGGGCTAAGTGGCCTGTCCACCTCCAGTGTCTTCTAGGTCCTGCAGCCCGGGCAGCTGTCCACACCGGACACCAAGGAGGCCGCTGTGACTGCTGACTGCTCCCCGACAGCTGAGCTGCCACCTGAACTTGCATCTGGGCGTCTGAGAATCTTGTATGTGGACATAATGTTGTTCTGAATTTTCCCCGGGGAACGGCTCGGCCAGGTTGCCCCAGCTGCCAAACCAGGATGAAGGAGGAGGAATTGTTAATCCCTGTGGAAGGGGCCCAGTCTCTCTGCTCGTGTGAGTCCTGCTTGGCTTTGCTGCGTCATTTTCCTTAAAGAACATGTTTGGTGGCACCTTAAGGAGATAGGGCTTGGGTTATGCACCCTTCTCCGTGGCCTACTGCACGGCTCCTGAACTTGGCAGGGGTAACACTCTCCAGGACCCCTGTTCACCTTGGGGACAGATCTGCACAGCAACAGAAGGCACAGGGTTTAGAGCTGGACCCAGCCAGTTTCCAGTTTTTGATCTGGGCTCTGCCACACTCTCCCTTGATGTGACTCTGGGGACATTAAACTTTCTGAACCAAAGTTCCTAAACATGCAAAATGGGGTAAAAAGTAGTGCATACCCCACAGCGGGGGGCCTACCTGGACACACCTAGCATGTCTGAGCAAGGCTAACGTTTGGAACATGATACCCGACAGCTATTGTCACAATAACCATGACTTCCCCCAGCACAGGGTCCTCTGTTATCTGCAGCCACGACATAAAGTCCCTATGAGGGCAGACAGTGAGCAGGGGTCCCTCTGCTTAGGGGAACGTTACCTCCCTTGGACCAGCCTGACGGCTTGTTCTCTCTGGCTGGGGCCTGCAGCAGCAAAAGCCATTAGGAGCAATTTGTTGTCACCAGGCAGGCCTGTTCTCCCTAAACTGTTATCAATGAGCTTGTCAACCCAGGGCCTAACCGCCTTTGTTCTTTTCATCTGTTCTCCCCTCGGAGGCCTCTCTGGAGCCCACAGCCTTCTCCAAGGACCTGCAACAGGCTGTCATACACCTGTTTGGCTGGAGGCTGGGCCCGAGGGTCCGGGCATGGTGGGAGAGAGCAGAGGGCTGCGCGGGCCTCCTGGCTCCCGACACTTGTCCGTGTCAGGATGTCAGATGACAGTTGTTGGAGTTGCAGCTGGTACATCAGCCCGTGCCAGGGGCATGGTGTGCCTGCTACATGCGTTGATGTCTCTGCCCTCCCCGAGGAGCACGCGCCTCACCTCCACGAAGCTGCCATCGCTGCTGCAGCTGGAAGGGAACAGGCCTGGCTGGTGACGCCTACAGGCCCAGAACGCCGCCTTGTGTAGGGACCCGCAGCAAGGAGGCAGGCGTCTTGGAGTGTTTGCCCCACAGGCTGGCGCCTGCTGTGCACGCAGAGGGGTTTAGAGGTGTGCCCGCAGGTGCTGTGGGTGAACTCTGATCCACGGGTGCTGCAGAGGCCTGAATGAGCACCAGAACCAACCCCAAAATTCCGAGCTGCACCAGGTTTCCGAGCACTCTCAGAACCAGGTGGACACCCAACAGATGTGACATGAGGTGCATGCGGCCAGGAAGGGCCTGTCTTAGCCTACTCGGGCTGCCGCGACAAAATGCCACGGGCTGAGTGGCTTCGACAGCATTTATTTCTCACAGTTCTGGAGTCTGGAAAGTCCAAGATCAAGGTGCTGGCAGGGCAGGTTCACCCTGAGGCCTTCTTGCTGTGTCCTCCTATGACCTCTTCTTTGGACATTAGAATGAAGTAAAAGAGAGAGAGAGAGAGAGAGAGAGAGAGAGAGAGAGAGTGCACATGTAAGAGCAAGAGCTTGTGCTCCGGGGCCGCTTCTCATAGGACACTAATCCTATTGGATCAGGACTCCACCTTCATGACTTCATGTGGCCCTAATTACCTCTCAAAGGTCCCATCTCCAAATACCATCGCATTAGGGGTTAGGGCTTGAACATATGAATTTTGGGGAGACACAAACACTCAGTGCATAACAGGTCCCTAGAATGAGTCTGTGGCCCAAAAGAAAACAGAGTGAAGGATTCCCATGGTGTGCCTGGCTTTGGTGAGAGCATGCTCAGGGAGGCAGGATTGTTCTGGCATTTAGGAGAGAGCAGAGGAAAGTCATCAGAAGGAAGACCACTCTCTATTGCTTTTTATTAAATCTCTGCTTAAGCAAACATGGTGCTGACAGTCTTGGAAGGTAAATAAAGGACATGAGAGTTTGCTGGGTGAAAAATCTCTGTGAAGGGGACCTTCTCGGAAGTCACAGGACGTCACAAAGAGCAAACTGCAGGTGCAGGCCCACAGGCCCAGGATGGAAGCTGAGCATTGGGGTTTCCATTTGCCCAGGCGAGCTGCACCCCAGGGGCAGGGAGAACGGACGGGACACCACGTTTCAAAGAGCTTTCTCTTCCGGATGGCGCTGTGGCTTCACCTGGTCTCCAGGTGCTGAGGCTCAGGAGAGTCGAGTGTTTCCCCAGTCCCCAGCAAGGAGGGGCCAAGCCCTGTGCCCTGCAGCCACGCCTTAATTTGGCTTCTGTGACTCTTCTGATTCCAAATCCTACGCTCTCTCCACTTTATGAGCAAGGCCAGGCTTTTGAAAAGCGCCCTATGTTTATGAAGCCCAGGCTGCAATAGGTGCTCTGCAAACTGCCAGAGCCAGGGCCTGCGGCACAGCCTGTCCCCAACTCTGCTAGCGAGATCCTGGGCCCCAAAGCCTGGGATCCTGGGGGCAGCAGATGCTCAGAGTCCTGTTGGGTGAGGTTGGGGTGGGGGGCTTTGCCCTGCCCTCTGGGAGATCCTAAATGTGAGAAATGAGTGGGTGTCTGAGCTTGAGCCAGTCCTGCAGGGAATTAGCTGTCCAGTGGGACAACCTGGTGGGAAGGGATGGGGCAGGGAAAACTCACACACTCCACCCAGGCTCCAGGGCACCCCATAAATGGTGGTGGCAGCACTTTTAGTCAAGGGCTTTCTAGCCCCTGTGTGCTCACTGCTTCTGCGCTCTGCCCAGCTTGCCTTCGGGACCGGGGAGATTTCTGCATAGCCTGCTCAGGCATTGCCGAGGATGGGCACAGTGTCAGCGCCCTCAGGAGCTTGGGGGTTGGTGAAGGTGGCCTCCACCATGGAGGTCTCCTTGGCTCCACATCTGGGCCCATATCCAGGCTCCCCTGGCAAGGCCTGAGCCTGAGCTCTTGCCCTGGCCTGAGCTGAGTCCTAGGAGCAGGGAGCTCCATGGGGCTGTTGACCCTTGAGCTGGGTGCTTAGCTAGATTAAGGCACCCTTCATAGCTGGCAAGGTGGCCTTGTGGTCACTGTCTAAAACAGCTCGCTAAGAAGTAGAATGGCATGTCCAGAGCCTGTCAGCTGGCCCAGCACCTGAGGACGGCTTCAGATCCTGCAAGATTCAACACACATGGCTGAGAACTCAGCACTGGGGAGACTCGGCACGTGGGAGACGGTGACCAGAGGAGGGTGCTCTGAAAGGGACTGCCCCTCCTGAAGCTGGAGTCTCTCTCCTGGTTTCTGGAGCACCTGGCCTTCTTGGAGCAGTGGCCAAGCCCTTGTAACAGATGGCAATAGCATTCCTGGCCGGGCCAGCAGGACCAGCAGCAAGAGGCAGCTGCTGTCCTTTGCCCCTTGCTTCCCTCCTTCTGGACAGAGACCATTATGCTAATTAGGGCCAGGGGTCCAGGACAGCCCACGGTCGCCTCTGCAAAACAACTGCGAGTGATGTTCAGCCCCAGAAACCTGGCCACAACTCTCCCGCACTGACACTGGTGTGCCAGCCATGGACAGCTGAGTGGACCCGACCTCCACACATCCATCCGGAGAACAGGTCTCCAGCTGGTTGCCTGACTCTAACCACGTGAGATGGGGCTGCTCCGAAGGCAGATCCCTGTCTCTGCAACCCTGCCTGCCCACCGTCAGGTCAAGGGCAAGACAAGGAAGGCTGGACACGGGTGAAAGAGATGTGCACTGGCCTCCGGTCCTTTGGGGTCCCTTGTGTGATCCCCGTGGTCTGCACATGTAGGTGCGCACACACACGTGCACACACACACACATGCAAAGACTCTCCATAGTGATTTCCTGATAATGCCCTTATTCTAGAGCTGGCAGGGGCCAAGTGCCGAGGGCCCCAGTTTAGTTTCCTGCATCTGCCATCACAAAATATCCAAACTGTGTGGCTTGAAACAACAGAAAGTCCTTTCCGTGTGCTTCTGGAGAAGGAAAGTCCCAAATCGAGGCATCAGCAAGGTTGGTCCCATCTAGGGGCTGGGAGGGAAAATCCTTCCTCGCCGTTCTCCCAGCTTCCTGTGGCCGCCAGCAGTTCTAGGTGTCCTCTGGCTTACAGATGCGTCGCTCCCGTCTCTGTCTCCTTCCTCAGACCGTGCTCTTCTCTCTGAGTTTGTGTCTCTGTGTCCAAATCTCCCTCTTCACATAAGGACTAGTTGTAGTGGATTTAGGACCCACCCTCACCCAGTGTGACCCCATCTGAACTGGATTGCGCATGCAAATACCCTGGGACTGAATAAGGTCAGAACCACAGCTTCCAAGTGGACAAGGATTCGGGGATGCTCTTCGACCGGGACAGGCTGATGGCCCTGTGTTTCCTGCTTTGTTCTGCCGACCCACGGAGTGGATGCAGACCCTCCTACAGCCCTGGAAGAGTGGGTGATGCTCACCCCCATGGTGGCCCTGCTGCCCTGGTTATGTCCTCTCCATCTCCCTGGGTTGGGACTCTGAAAAATCAGTGCCAGGTTTTTGGTGGGAGGCAGAGTGCGGGGGGATGTCCGAGAGCAGGCACAGCAAGGAGGAGGGAGACTCCTGTTCTGGTTTGCAAAGGCCTGGGAGGATGGCTGCAGCTTCTCCTTCCCCACCCAGTGCACATGTTCCCAAGGCCATGGACCCCCCATGACTTTTGTTTTATGCCTGGGTGGCCTACCTGATCCTGTAAAAATGTGCTTTCTCTTTTTTGAAATTTTACCTATAGGAGTTCACAGGCTTCTGAGTCAGTGACATCACTCTTGGCTTTGGGATGATGGTTCCAAAACCAAGGCTAGAAGGTCTCTGTCCTGAAAATGGCCACATTGGCTGCTTCAAGCATCACTCAGTGAGCCCCTCCTCCCCCAGGCTGGAACAGCTCCGGGCCCAGGCACTCCAGGCAGGGTGCCCAAGGCCAGTGAGGCACAAATTTATGCCGAGACCCCGATGGCTCCATAGGCCAGCATCTCCCAGACGTGGGCTGGTCCTCTGAGAAATGCTTCTACTGAGACCTTAACGCAAAGACACAGGGGCCTCAAGAGCTGTCCCGGCAAAGTGGGGCTTCTGCAGCAGCCTGCACAGGAAGCTTGAGAAGTGACCACAGGTCCTGGCAGTGACTTCACCTCTGGCATCATTGGCAGAGGGTGCCGGCATGTTGGCACCTGTGCAGACAGGGATAGGGGTGCATGCTATCGGGACAGGAGCCCCTGGCCTAGGAGGTCTGGCCAATCAGACAACTGCCTGATACCTCAATTTCCCCATCAACACGTGGGGACTGTACCTGCTCGACCTCCCCACGGGTGTGCTTCAAGGGTCACGATGAGACAGTGCCTGCAGAAAAGCTTTGGAACGGCAGAAATGCTATGGACTGCAGGGTGTTATGCACATACACCCGGAGCGGGCTGCAATGTGACAAAGTAGCTTCTTGGGGAAAAACACCCAAGATGTGCGGTGGCCACAGCCGACGTGACCCGCCATCAGATACAGGCCAACAAGTGCGTGAGCGCAGCCTTTTAGCAGGTGTAACTCACAGGAGTGCAGTTTGGGGCTGCTTCCTGGTTCACTCCCAGCTTCCTTGGGACTGAGGCCGTGCAAGTGCCAGGACGGCCACCCCCGCCCCGGCCACCCGCGTCCCCTGTGGACAGAGACAGAATGCCGGAGAAAGCCCATCAAAGGCACATGGGAGCGGCGGCTTGGAGAGCCCTGGCATTGACACAATTTAGGCATGTTGCGTTTATTTAAGGGCTTTTCATGCAAAGGGTGCAGGGCCCTGAGCGGCTGGATCTGTTAATGCCTCGTGCTTTTTGTGTTTAAATGTGCCACTTCCAATGACTGTCAATGTCGACCTAAGCGAGAAACATCCAAACACGTTTGTAGAGGAGACCCTGGGACCTCGGCCCCTGCTTCTTCTGCTCTGTGGAGAAAGAGGGAAAAGAGTAACAACAGAACTGGTTGTTTCTGTAAGTGGAGGCTTCTTTGACAAGCCTTGCTGTCTGTGTGGATGTTGCTTCCCGGAGAGCCCTGGAGCTTTTCATTTTCCTCTGGGAAAATATGGAAGGAAAGGCCTCCGGGCAGGTTAGTTGTGGGGTGTGGGCATCACCACACCAAATTAATGGCCTTAGCTTGAATGTCCATTCACTCTTTGGAGAAATGGTTACTGAGCGCTTTCCGCGTGGCGATGTCGTGGCGCACTCCGGAAACAGGCACGAGAGAACGGGAGGGTCCCGCCCTGAGGAGCTGTGCGTCCCACAGGGAGGACGGCGAACAGGAGCCGCTCCTGTGCTGAGCGTGTGGAGAGGGGAGCACGAGGTGGGCGCCCCTATCAGGAAGCCCCGGCAGGGGTCTGCAGGGAGGTGCGGACACTGGCCAGGCACGTACCGGAGGGAACGGCAGGTTCCGTGGGGAGAGACGTGGGCGAGTTTCAAAGGCCTGAGAGGAGATCAGGGATCTGACCGGTTATTCGTCTTGTTCTACACAGACCATGGAGCAAACCAAAGGATGGAGGAAACTATGTCACAGGAGTAGGTGGCTACGTGACGAAGGCATTTGAGGGATTCAAACATGAAAGTAAGGGACTCAGGTGAATAAAAAGTCCACCGCTGTCCAGCAAACTAAGTCTGGGAGTTGTCCCAAGGCAGGGCATGTGTGTGAGACACCAGGAGGTCACTTGGTGGCCGTCTCTTCTGTGGCCTTGGCGTGTGTATCAGGCCTGCCCTTTTCTGGCTGTGAGATCTCAGACAAATTCATTTGCTTCCCTAAACCTCAGGTTTCATCTTCTGTAAAATGGGTATATTTTTTGTGAAGCTTCAGTGAGTTAATGTTAGTGACAACACTTGCCTGGCACGTCCCTTGGCATGTGGTGCTGCTCTCAAAGACCCAGGTCTGTAGTGACAAGTTCAGGGTCCTTCTCTAAGGGATCTGTACAGTGGGACCCTGTGACCAGGGACCAGGCCTGTGTGGTGTGCTCCGCATGGGGCCACTGCCCGCCTGCTGTCTGTGCGGCGTGAGGGGCTGTAGAGGGTTAGGGCACTGGGAAGACCACGACTCCCTGCCCCGACAGGCACACGGATGCAAGTGTGAGCAAACTTCAGACACGGGAGCTCCTGATGTGTGGGAAAGGCCATGTTTCCTATTGTTTTCATTGCAAACTTCCGGGTCAGGTCGTCAGTGTTACCCAGACCTGGTTTCCCTGGTGCCTTAAGCACATATGTGGTCTCTGGGGAACAGCACTGGGGTGTGGCTCACTCTGCCGTCCATCCTGGACTGTGCTTTTTGGACCTTGCTGATCCTACGTCATTCGACCTCGAGGCGCTTTGTGATTGCACCTCTGCTCTGCTCACCTGGAACAACACCCGGCACGCTTGGGCAGGGACGGACCGGGCCTCCTCCCCACCTGCGTCATCCCTGCAGCAGCTGCGCCAAGTCCTTCCTTCTCGCAGCGGTGGGTGATACCCAGAGACAGATCAGGCGCGGTCCCAGCCCACCCTGAGCTGGACACAAGAGCATTCCCACGTCTGCCGGGAGAAAGGGGGTTTGATCAGGAAGAGATTATGGTAAACTCCACGTGGCTTTAGAGTGTGAGCGGTTTATAACCTAAGCTGAATACTCTGACCACAGTATGGGAAAGTGAGTTTCCCGAGAGCCCCCAGGCCATGTCTGTGTGGCCTATGCCGGGGACCATTCCCCAGGGTCTGACAGCTAAGATCATCGGGCCTGTATGCCTGATTGAAGACTCATAAATTCTGCTGGAGACCTACTGGAATACATCAGGCCAAAGAGAAGCTGCCTTTCCTTCGGTGGCTGGGGACAATGACATTCTCAGAGCAATAAGGAAGGAGCCGCGCTACACGCTCTGTGTGGAACCCAAGCCCTCCTGCAGCCAGCCTCAAGGAGAGCAGAGACTTGACTTTTTTGCAAACCCAGGGCACTCCGGCTCACGGTGCTGGCTCTTGCTTCTCGCTGCTGTGTAAGGAGCCAAGCTCAGGGGGGCCAGTCTGCGTGTGACGAGGCCACCTGGGTGGAAGCCCAAACTGTCCTGTGAGCTCCTCTTAGTGTATGTTGCCTGTGCAACTTTGAGTGAGTCTCCCGGGCTTTCTACACCTCTGCCTTTTTCTCATCTTTAAAACGGAGATGATAATTCTGTGCTGCCTCTGTCCTGCCAAAGGTCGTTGATTAAATAGCCCTGGGTAGGCAGCTGCTCCTGCCGATTGGTCCCTTTTCCTTTGTTCCATAAAGTGAAGCCATAATATGGGCAGGGAGGCAAGTGGCAAAGTCAGGGCTGAATCTAAAGTTCAGGGAACGAGATGCATGACCTCACCGTGGCCTCCAGGACCACATCAAGGCTCCCGTCAGCGAACGCAGGTCCCAGGGGAGTTCTGGGGAGGCAGCAGCTTCTGCCTCAGTGTGGGTTTGGGGCCAATATTTCCGCATCTCTGATTCCTTGCCACCAACCTTAGCACACAGGAAACCCTGACCTGTCGCTGGGAAGCGTTAAAGAGTTTCTGTGGTGCTTTCACTGTCATCGCGACTGCCTTTTCGCCACGGCGGCTCCGTATCTGCCTCTTGTGTACTGAGGCGAAATGCTTTCTTCCGTATTGACAAACAGAACTCTTCCTACTCCCCTTACGTAATTAGGGCACTAAAAGACTGCCAAGCACTAAATGCAATGACCAAGTAAGTAAATTTCCCCTGTTAATCTGCACATTTATCACAGTTGCCTTCGTAAATCCACAGTGACTGGCAAAGTCTAAAGTAACTCTCCAATTTATAACTGGAAGATAAAATTCAGATAAATGAACCATTAATGCCTGATAACATGAGAGCATCATTATAGAATTGTCAGCACCAGGCAGAACCGGGGTTCCAAGAGGTGGGGCCTGTCTGGCTCCAACTGGCCGCCCAAACGCAGGCTGCGCCCCGGGCTCCTGGTGCTGCGCCTGTCTGTTCCCTGCGCCCGTCTGCGGTGAGCTGGGCCTCCTGTCCCCTTACCGCAAAGTGGTTTCTCCATAGCACTTACACCAGCTGATGTAGTCTGTGTCTGTGTTGTTTATTTACTTATTGTCTGTCTCTCCCCAGTTGAAACACAAGCTCTCCAGGGACAGGACGTTTCCGTTTATCCACTGTTGTGTTGTATCCCCATTGTGGTCTCTGGTATATTGTATGCACCCCAGGTGTGTGTTGAATGAATTAATGAATAAAAAAAGTCAATTTGGACTAGAAGACAATCTACATCTGTTATGTCCTGAATCGTTATGTGTCAACCCCAAATTCATGTTGACACATTGACCCTAGTGCCTCAGAATGTGACTGCATTTGGAGATAGGACCTTTAAGGGAGTGATTGACTAAAATTAGGTCATTGGGGTGAGGCTTCAGTGCAATATGTCCTTACAAAAAGAGGAAATTAGGACACGGAGGAGAGAAAGACACAGACCTGTGCACACACAGAGAGACGACACCTTGATTGTGGACTCCCAGCCTCCAGCACTGTGGGGAGGTAAACTTCCGTTCCAGTCTGCGGGGTCCCTTACTGCCACCTGAGCCGACACACGCACTGTTGTTTCAGCGGCCACGCGAGGCAGGGCTGTCAGAGGCCTGCAAACATCTCGTCCAGGACCCACCAGCAGGGTTTAGGTGCACCCGGTGTCTGGCCCCTGCCAGCCCGGCACAAGCTTTCTGTCATCGGAGCAGAGGTGCTGAAGGGAGCGGACATGTCCACCTCTTCCTCCCCTGTGGGGTCTGGCTGCGTCCTCTTCCTCAGGGGGCCTGAGCACTGGAGTCTGCTCTCATATACTTGATCCTATGTCATCTTTACCGCAACCCTCGAGGTTGGCGTCTTTATCCGCCGTGTGGTAGACAGGGAGGCAGGAGGTTGGAGGACACATGCCGTGTTGTGCGGCAGCCAGAGAGGGGCAGATGTGGCCCCAGGAACCACAGGCCACTGCCAAGGATGCCCTGGGTGGGGGCAGCAGCTGGGCTGGGCGTGGGTTTCTCCCAATGAGGGGATCCCTCCACCCTCTGCCCAAGACCCCCTTTGGAAAGGGGAGAGTGAGTTCAAGCCCCAAGCGGCCCCAAGGGTGGGCCGATGACGACCCAAGCCTACCATTGTCTTGCCTGTGCTGGGCTCCATCCAGAGGGGAAAGGGCACCCTCTTCCTGGCAGTGACCAGGTCTACGTGCTGCTGGGGGTCAGGAGGGCTAGCGGCAGAACTAAGGCGAGTTGAAACAGTAAGGTGGATAAATTTGGCAGCAGGCTACTAAGGGGGATGTTTCGGGGTCAGGGCCCTCCCCAGGGCTCCTCCATGCACCATGGGGGAACTGTGGGTGCTGTGAGCAGAAAGACGCAGCAGAGGGAACAGAACGGGGGAGCAGCTATGCTCCAAGGCCCAACCCCTCGGCCGTGCCTGACCCCCAGGCCCTTCCAGTGCCGACGTCTTGGCCCGGCTGTCCCGCTGGGGCTGCTCCTGTCTCGGAACAACACATCTGCCTCTATTCTGCCGACTTCCACGGAAAATTTCCTCCCTCTGTGTGTACCAGGAGTTCTTGCTTCATTATTCAGAAACTCTTTAAGCTGATGCTCAACCTAGTTAGCTGCATTAACATATTTAAATCACAATTAATTGGAAAATTACAGTAAGGTGTAAAGTGGGAATCATTTCTTTCAAATGAGCATCTATGCTTGTTGATGAAACCGAGCCATTTGTTTCTTTCCAGGAAGTCTTCAAACCCCCAGCCAGGCACGTGTGGGCCCGGCACGTGTGAGCTGGGAGCTGCCTGTCATGGAGAAGTGTCTCTCTGCAGCCCGCGTGGCCAGGAGGTGCCGGCAGCTGCCGGGAGGACCTAGGCTGGCCCAGCAGCCAGGACAGGCGGGTGAAGGAGCCCACGGGGAGGCGGTGATCTGACCAGCACCAGATTTCAAGACAGATTTCTTGGGGGCCCGTTGAATAGCAGTGGGTCCCCTGCTTCAGCCCTGGAGAGCCTGGGCCCTGGGCAGCTAACCATGTTCTCCAGGGTCCTGGCCACCGTGATGTGGCCTTTCTGATTCAGAACACTGGACCCAGCAGCCCTGGGGCAGGGGCCCGGTTTTCCTGTTTCCACTAAAACTTTATGCAGAGCCAATAAAGTCACCAGAAATATTGGTGGTAACCAGGACCACCCACTGAGGACATCCCTTCATGTGAGCCAGACGGTGCTAAAGGCACGGTCTCACCGAATCCCCTCAGTGACCTCCGTCAAACAGACGCGTGGAACCGACGCTCAGAGAGGTCACAGCTAGAAAGTGAGAGAGCTGGGGCTGGAACCCAGGCAGCCCGGCTGTAGGTCTGGCAGCTGAGCCTGCGGTTCTACCGCCTCCCACAAAGGCAAGCTGGCTGCATCCTGGCCGGGTGAAGACGGAGGCAGCGAGGAGCGCATGCGTGCACGTGCGCGAACACACACGCGAGCCTCCTGCTGTGCAGGCCCAGCGTCGGCCGCCATCCTCTGGGTGGCCACAGGCTCCAGGTCCCACCTCCCGTGGGACACATCCTTCCCATAGCCAGAGAAAGTAGAGTTGCCTTCAGGAGCGGAGGGCCCAGCAGGAGCCACGGCGCTTTCTCTTGTGTGGGTGCCCGAGCCCACAGCTGGCACCTGAGCACCGCGGCCCGGCAGACCCTTCGGCCAGCAGGCCGACGTGGCGAAGACACAGCAAGCTTCGGCCTTACTTCCCAGACTTTTCCTGAACTGGCATCACACAAACAGGCGCTTAGGAAACGTTTGTTTGTCCGATGCCTGAAGTTCTAACTGAGAGCGGAGGAGGCAGGAGTGTACGGCCTGCCCGGGGCGTGGTGCGAGGCTGAGTGCAGTGGCAACCGGCCCGAGCAGCACCCACTTTTTGCTGGGGCCTCTGAGACCTGAGCCCCCTCCCTGTCCCTGTCCCGCAGGCTCGTGGGAGGGGGCGCGGCAGCCCTTTCCCGCACTCCATGGAGCCAGACCGCCCGGGCCTGCTCACGCGCCGAAGCAGACCCTGAGGTAAGCGGTAATCAGCGCAGGATGCCAGTGGGCATCGCTCGGCATTTGGGGGGGGGTTCGTTCCCCTTCCTGCAGATGGGGTTGATAAGTGGCAGGCCATTGTTTGTCTAGATTCTCTGAGTCGTCTCGTGAGTTTGTTTCCGTCGGAGGCAGCCACGCCTCATTGCATAGCCGAAGGTCCGCTGGCGTTTCTAGATACTTATCGCCTGCACAATTAACCAATCGTGTTACGTAATGTGTTCTTGAATGCTCCATTTACCTCGTAATTGAACATTTGTGCTTTCTGTTGGAGCGCATTGATTTTCACTTTTAAAACTTCCATTTGGAAGTGCAAGCAACATTTTAGACTTACAGCGGGGGGCAGGGGGTGGGGGGTAGGGTCAGCCGCACAGGGTCTCTCAGCTGCCTTCCCTGCTCTCCCCCACTCCTGGCATGCTGTGTTGCCTGGTCCCCACACAGCCCTAGGGCCACTGTGTGTTTGGAGCTGGGGTAGCAGCAGGGGAGAGGCCAGCAGCCTGAGGATGGACACTTGGCCACGTGAGCAGGAAGGCGGCTCGGGACTCAGGCCCGGAAGTGGGAGTCCAAAGACAGCCCATGACTGCCGCAGGACGCTGCCTCAGTAGTCTTCACGCTCGTCAGGAGCCTGACACCAGGGCGCTGGGCTCAGGTTCACATCCAAAGGCTTCCTCATCCTGGCTGGAGGGAGGTCTGCCCCTCTTAGCAGGTCCTTGTCTCCAGCAACCTCTGCTCTCTCCGCAAACTGCCGGCTGCGGGCTTCCTGCATGCAGGACCGCCTGCAGACTGCACCGGCTCCCTCTGATGAGCTCGTCCTGACGTCGAATGAAAGGCAAAAATCAATAGTGAACTTGGGGCTTCCTGTGCCCACAAGGCCCAGAAGCTGCCTTCTCAGCCGACTGTCTTCCAGGCAGAGCCACCTGTGGGGAGAGGTGAAAGATACATGAACTAATGAAACCTCCTGCAGTTTCAGCCTGCCCATGTGTGGGCCTGTGTGTGTGTGTCAGAGAGAGTGTGTGCACATCCACTCTTGAGTGTCTGCACATGTAGACTTCTGCATGTGGGCATGTGCCTGTTCATACATGTACAGATGCAGGCTCACATGTTGCTGTGCATGTGCGTGTGTCGTAGGGGTGGGTTGACCCCTGTGTATCTGGAGATCTGTGTGTGCATGTTGTGTGTGTGTGAGACTGAGGTCTATAGTCACACATGCGTGTGTGTAGGAGCACAGGTATGCACAGTGCTGATTACAATACAGTGCTGTATTGGTGATCATAGCTGGGCGTATGTGCATGAGACACACGTATACGGAGTGTGTGTGCATTTCTGTGTGTGGTGTGTATTTTTCAATGCACATGGGTGTGCGTATGTATATGTACCTGCGGGCTCAGAGAATTGTGACAGGTTTACTGTGTGAGCAGCAGGCTGAGGTGTGAGTTCACACTAATTGCTCATATGCATTAGCTACAACGCTGAGGGCAGTGGGCAGGGCTACCTACGCACAGGGCCTTCCAGAGCAGACCCTATGGGTGGCCCTGTTCCTCTAAATAGCCCTGACGGTGTGCCGTGGGGCCTCACCACACTGCCCATAGCTGATTGGCTTGGGATAGACACTTGACCCAAAGCTACTCAGTTTCTAAGCTGAGCAAGGACCTCTGACTCAAAGAGATGAGCTGAGACAATGGAAGTGTTCTCTTGGCCTCTGATAAGTACATATGTCATGGTGACTTGGACTGAGTATAGAGGAATGTGTGGGTACATGTGGGCTCCCCAAAATGCAGCACACAGACAGCCTGGGTGAATTACACCTGAGTCTGGTCTAACCACGATATCCACCTTCAGTCACGCTTGTTTACTCATTTCTGTCCTTGACTCATTTCTCCAAATACCCGGTGTAGTGCGTGGCATCCTTGTAAATACCTGAGAAGACAAAGACACACACACACACACACACACACACACACACACACATATAGGCACACACACATACTTACATGGGGTAAATGCAATGCCCAGACCCATACCAAAGACTAACAGCCAACAGATTTGTTATCTCGGAGAAATTCCATTGCCTGTAAATATTGCAGGTGGATTGAGAACAGCAATTGCTGGCCTACCCCTGTCTGGCCACTTTTCAACTAGAGCAGGCCCTGGTTAAAGGGACACAGACTGACATTGTGTCCCTTCCTTTCCACATGCCCAAATTCACAAAAAACCAGCAGCTGTGCTTCCTTTCTGGGAGCGCTAATTTTTCACTCACTGGGGTACTCTACTGACTCTTCCTTCCTAAATCTAGAGTTAGTCTGTGGGCTACAGTAGTTTCCTAGAACCGCTGTAACAAGATACCACAGACCAGGTGGTCTAAAGAACAGAACTTATTCTCTCATGGTTCTGGAGGCCGGAAGTCTGAACACAGAGTGTCCACAGGGCCATGCACTCTCTGGAAGATCTAGAGGGGGACCCTTCCCTGCCTCCTCCTGGCCTCTGGTGCTACTGGCAACCCCTGGCGTTCCTTGGCATGTAGCTGCATCACTCTGGTCTCTGCCCCATCCTCACATGACGTGATTTCTGTGTGTGTCTCTGCGCCCAAAGCCCCTCTCCTTATAAGGACACCAGTCCCATTGGATTTAGGGCCCACCCTCTTCCAGGGTGAACCCATCTGAATGTGATGACAAAGACCCTATTTCCAAAAAAGTTCACATTCACAGGTTCCTAGTGGATAAGTTGGGCAGGGGCAGGGGTGGGGGGCACTATTCAACACAGTACATGGGCAGAAAACAAATTAAAAAGATGCTCTGGTCCACTGTCTGAAAGCAGAGCAGGATGCCATGGGGACACGAGAGACCCCTCCTGAGTGCTGGGTTGGTACGAAGACCCAGGGCTGAGAAGTGTCTGGAGTAAGACCGTCAGAAGGCGAGGTGGCAGGATGGGTCTTAAGGCAGCTGTGCCCAGGGCCCCACCTCCTTCTGTGTCCTCAGGTTGGGAGCGGGGCCGTGGCAGAGAGTACACAAAGCTGTTTCCTCTACCCTCCAGGCCTTTGCTCTCGGCTGAATCGCTGCAACACTTTGGCCCTGGGGGCAGTGGAGTCTTTCAGTCTAGAAGAGCAGCCAGTGGGAAGACTCAGACGCCACGGTGTCCGCAACACCTAGGAGGCGACTCTCCCAGGACAGTCAGGTGACAGTGCCTATGATGGCTGTAGTAAAAGGTAAAAGGCAGAGGACAGCCTGGCAGTGTGGCAGAACATTCCAGAGACCAGCGCGTGGTAACAACTTGTCCCAAGCTGATCAGAGAAAGTGCTCTCTCATCCATTGAAAGCACGTGGTCTCCCTGGAGCACAGCTCTCCAGAGCAGGGTGTGAGCCCGTCACTCTGCGTGTGCTCTGGTGTGGTTGTAACAGGATGGTTTGCCTAATGTGAGCTGAAGAAATGCCAAATATTTTTAACTCTACTTTCCTGCTCTGTATGGCACTAAATTTTCTTGTTCCTCTCAATTATGTCTGACAGGGACAGTAATTCATTCCAGATGTCCAAATAAGAACAGGTGACCGTAATTTCAAGGAAATCCAGTGTTGTGTTATATATTTTCCCTTAATTTATTCAAACTTCACACAGTCTTTGGAAATGACGTTTAATAGTAAATAAGCATGACATGTCCATGCGAAGTTAAGGAGTAAATTGTGTGAAAGGGGCGTCCACGGAGTCACGTTTATTTCTAGAACCATGTCGATCATCGTAAGGGCGAGTGGAGCAGGAAGTATGTTCTGCACCATGACCTACACTTGTGCTGACGCGGTTGCAGCAAAACTTTGAAAAGACAATACTTGTATGAAACGCATTTGGATTCTTTTCTATATCCTATGGTTTTTTTTTAATGCTGGCCATGACTTATTGAATTGATTTCCCAGCCCAAATGGTTCATACACTTGAACAACGTTTGTTCTAGAGTCATTGCAACATTCACCGTTTCGGTGTCTCCCTTTTTCAACTATTTCTCGGGGCTCAGAATTGAGACTAAGGGGTAAGTGAGGAAGGTTGGTTCCAGTACGCTATTTTTAAAGTGAGAGTTATATTGAGACACACCTTCACGTGTCATTTTCCTCCAGTGGATATTTCTAAAGCAGATCACAAAGAATGAAAGGGCCATCTCGGATGTGATGTCTTCTTTCTCCAGATTAGCAAAGGTTGAACACCCAGAGGACGGAGAATGTGAGGGCACTGGTGTTTCACTGAGCCCCCAGCACTCTGGCATCAACTTCCTAAGCTCTGTTTGAACTTTTGGGAAAGGCTGGAATTCTCACTCATCCCACAGTGTGTGCCTGGGCAGTGGGGACTTCTGCGTGTGACAGGAGCTTGACCAACACCATATTTAGGCAAACGCAGGCATGAACCCTTAATGGACAAAGTGTGCACGTGGAATATAGACCATAGATGATGCAATCCAAGCCCCTGCCACCCACCCGTCCATCCACCCATCCACAACAACGGCGTGATTTATTTTACTAAGAAAAAATTCAAATATACCTACGAGTGGAGAAAATTGTATGATGAAGTCTCAGATGCTCATCAGCCAGAGTCAGTCATTGTCAGGATTTTGCCTTATTTGACTATTTTTTTTTTGCTAAAGGATTTAAAAGCAAATTCCAGGTATTGCTTCACTTTACTTCCACATACTTAATTGTGAATCTCTAAAAAATACAGACGTTTTCTCACTTAAGCATAACGTCCTGATCTCACAACAAAGAGAAGTACACATTTGGAATCATCAAATTCCCAATCCCTAGTCAAATGTCCTCAGCTGTCTCAGGTCTAATTAAAGCTGGTTTGTATAAATCCAGATTCAAACAAGGTCCATACTTTGCATTTGGTCTTTAAGTCTTTCAGTCTCTTAGGCCTCTTTAAATTTAAAGCACTCTCCCTTTTATTTTATTTCATGACTTTGACCCATTGAAGAAACCAGCTCAGTGGTGCTTTGGAATGAATGTCTGTATTCTTCCTCATCGTGGCATTTAACATGTTAGTCTATCCCCATATGTCCTGTACACGAAAAGTTATTTCCAAAGACTTGATTAGATTTAGGTTCACTGTTTTTGCAAAGATCATGCAAGTATTGTACACCATGTATTTCCTTATGTATTGCATGTCAGGATGTCCATAGCATCTGATTGCTCCACTTTAATGATACACAATGGGTTTATATTATGGCAGCTTGATCTGTCCATCGCAATGTTACCCATGAATCCTTGAGCCAGTAGTCTCATCTAGTGATGAACATTTCCTGAATCAGCTATTTTACTGGGGTTTGCAAAACAATGATTGTTCATTCTATCATCCTTTCTATTTCATGAGCTGGAATTCTTCTATAAAGAAGAACTTACCTCATCAGCTAGCCTTACTTACTTTCTCAAAAACACAATTGATATAGGTGCAATCACATACTACGTAATTTAAATTGTTTAAAATGTTCCTACTGAGAGAACAGGTTTGAGTGTTGGTGGATTCACTATATAGATAAATACTCATAATGCAAACCTGGAATGGGGCCTCCTGAGCAGCCTCATGGCCGTGTGTCTGGCTGTGTCTTTAGGGCTAAATGGAAGAGCCAGTGACTATCTGGCTGACCTAAGGCAAACGGAGTGTCCTCTGCTCCTGTGAGGCTGGAACGCCAGCGGCCCTGCTAACTTGCATATCCTTCTCTGGACAGGTCTGGGAAACTCTGGCACTTCTAGACCCAGTCTTGGCAACTGTGCATGGCCCCTCATTTTCCACAAAAAAACCTCGTTGGAGGACTTGGTCTCCCTAGTAAGGAGAAGTGACCGGCTAAGTTCACCCACCCCGTTTGATTTGGAGGATAATGGCGGGAGAGAGGAAGTCGTGGTGGGACATAAATCAGAAAAGGAACAGCCACAGATGTAAATATTCTTACCAGGAGCTCTCTAGTGATTCTGGGATGGAGTCTTTAATCCAGTCAATGAAAGGGTCTGTCTTTCTCCCCTTTCTCATGATCCAAGTGCATGAGGCATACTTTTCATCCTCCCAACCCACTCATACGCAGAGCCACGATTTAGATGGTGTGTCAGTCCTCCCACATTTCCTTGTTAAACACAGCATCTGAAAACTGACCATTTAGCTTAGAAAAGCAAGATGTGGGCTTCAAAAGTGGAAAATATATTGGTTATCAGTTTGTCTCGAACTCTTGGTATTCATGCTTACAAGAAATTGAGCTAAGATAAGAAAGAAACCATCTAGCAGGTCATAGTAAAAGTCACCCCATCACACTCCTTGTCTCAGCCCGTCTAGTGTGGCTGTACAGGAATGCCTGGGGCTGGGAAATTTAGACAGAGAAAATGTTTATTTGTCTCATGACTCTCATGGTTGAAGAGCTCAGGACTGGGCATGTGCACCTGGCCAGGCCCTCAGCTGCTTCCACTCGCAGGGGAAGGTGATGGGAGCCGGCGTATGCAGAGAGGAGAGCGGGAGGGGGAGGTACCAGGTTCTGCTTAACAACCAGCCCTCTTAGGAAGGAACAGAGCAGGAACTCACCCCCAAGGGAGGCCACTAATCTACTCATGAGGGGTCCACCCACAACCCAAACACCTCCCATCAGGTCCCACATCCAACAGTGGGGATTGAATTCCAACATGAGGTGTGGAGGGGACAAACATCCAAACCATAGGCCCCCTCTGGCCCCCAAAGCTGATGATAGGCACATCCACGTGGCCAGCAATGACTAAGCCCAACCAGATTCTTCTTTCCAACCCAAAGATAAAGCAAAAGTCTGCCTCGTCCCGTGATGTTCAGCTGGTTATGCTGGAATAAAGGGTGCAGATTATAGGCCCAACTCTGCTCCCCACTCATGTGGGCTGTTACATGAGGAACTGTCTGAGCAGGCGATCAATAACTCGTGTACCTATCAGCCACTCGTTTGATGAGTGCTGCTGATTGTTTACAACATCACAGGCATCTTGACTGGACTTTATTTTCCCAGACTCTTCTGTGTATGCACATATAGCGTGAGGATGATCTGTGAATATATTTCCAAATATTTTTCCTCTGGAATCGACAAGTTCCAGACATTCGATTAAATACATAGGCCAAGGCAGATATCCCAGTACACATAATGGTTGTGGAGAAGCCTGTTGTGCCTGGTTATTACAGATCACATGTAACAGTGTGTAAAATCTCCCGCTGTTCAGAGATTCTTGTACTAAGCAGGTTAATTAAACCTTAATTTGAATCTCCCAGCTTATATGGGTCTGGCCTTAAAATTATCCCACCTAATTCTCTGTCTATGTATGCATTAGTGAGGAAGGGAGAACTAAGGTAAGGCATTTTATATGCCTGAGTCATTAAATTGGCTTAATCTAATTAGTAGGTTGTGAAACAGTTGAAGGGTTTGATGGACATGTCACCTTAGGAAAGCCAATATATTTTAAAATATTATTTTTCTTTGCAAAACACCAGCTGTAATGTTTTTGGTATGATAACAGTTCATGGTAAAATTAAATTACCCAGCATTACCTAGGAATCTCACATAAACACATTCATCTCAGGCACCTACAGATCTGGCTGGGGCTACAGGACCCCCAACTTTTGGAGACAATGGCCAATGTCAGCCTGGCCTGGAGGCATTAATCTAACTTTATGACTCAAAAGATCTGGATATTTGTAAACTTCCACATGCTTGTCAATACACAGCCACAGCCAGTACCTTCCAGTCCCATCACTGCCTTATCCCACCCCCCAAACACACACACACACACACACACACACACACACACACATACACACCAGCACCCAAATGCTCTGGCCCTAGACCAGCCACTCACGTTTAACCTCCTTTTCACCTTTACAATTACACATATAAATCAACATGGTGTCACTAATGAGCCCTCCGGGAAATTCTCAGACTCAGCTGAGGACATTAAAAGATGTTCATGAGAAGTTTCCAAAGTGAACCACACATTTGTCCTGTGTCTCTTGCTGGCCATCGGGCAACAGGGCTACTTTCAGCAGAGAGAAAAGCGAGTATGATTTCTCCAGTTTCCAATACCTGTTTATAGTAAGTGCGAGTCCAGTCTGCATGCAAGGAACAGCAAATTCCCACTGCAGCCCGTGTTTCTCGGCACAGCATTGAAAAGTATAAGCAAACAACCCAATGCATATACTTCTGCGTCTGACCTGAGGCATCTCTAGGAAGAAATAAAATACAGATAAGAACATCCTGTGAGTCTTGTAACACAGAAGTGTTTTGGTGGTTGAACTTGAGAAAAGGTGCACTTTACTAGTGAAACTCCATTCTCAACTCGCTACCGGAGGCTGTGTGAGAAAACGGTCTAAAAACAGGCAATCAATAATTTGTATAGCAAACACAGTGTGCTGTTAAATAGTCCAGTCTGCAGATGTCTTTGAAGAGAAGGGGGGTGGTAGGAATAACCAGCCAGAAGTAACCAGTGGAAACGACTCGTCTCTATGAACAGGGGCCTCTGAAGGAAGTTATAAAACATCTGCCGCCTGGCTGACATCCCGCTGAGATAAATACACAGGGATCTCTTATTTAAAAGAAGATGCGCCAGCTTCAGCCAATGGCTTGCCCACTCCAAGCACTTTGGGTAGACCCAATCTCAGGACTGCAAAGGTACAGAAACGTGGATGTCAGGCGTGAGAGGGAGGAGGCATCTGACGACATCCTCTCGTGGACCCAGCAAGGACCTGGGCTCTCCGCTGGGCAGGACCGATGGGTCGGCATTGCCTTAGGATGGTCATGGCCTTGGTGCCCACTGGGTCAGCCACATTTACTGAGAGGCTCCTGAGCACTACTGGGGCCCCAGACAGTATTCAGGCCACTATGCCAATGCTTTCTGGGAGCCTCCAAGCAGGAGGGCGGACTCTGAAGCCAGACTACCTGGGTTTGAATCCAGACTTGCCAGGTACTAGCTGTGAGTCCCTGGGCAAGTCACCTAACCTCTCTGTGACTCTGTGTTCGAATGAGTAACACAGTGATGATAATAGTTCCTACCTCACAGGATTAAACTAAGTAGTATATGTGAAACGCTTACCAAGTGCCTACTTGGGTTATGCAGTGTGTTAATGATCTTTTCCGGAAGGTTTGCTGTAGCCAAACCAAGCAGAACACTAGTCTATTCCCTCCTGATGGTTGTGCCAGCCCCGGTTGTACCGGGATTGTGTGTGTGGGGCAGAGACTTGCCTTGGATCCACCCACGGGGTCATGGTCCTGGAGGTACTAGAACTATCTTTGTAGAGGACGTCTGTGACCAGAGGCAGCCAGGCATGTGCTGTGGAGTGACTGGTGTGTTTCAGAGATTCCATGGCAAAATGGACCTGGGCCCTGTCCATCTTTCGGGGCAGTAAATCTGTTTTCCTCCTGCTCAGCGTGTGCTGGCCTGTTTTCCATTACATGCCAGGGGCTGATGGCGGGTCTCCTTTAGGGCACTCTCCCTGGTGCCGGCTCTTCCATCCTCTGTATGGCTGTGTTTGAATGTCTTCTGTGGAGCCAGAGATTTGCCACACAGGCAGCCCCTGCCTTTAAAATATTGGTCCTCTCAGCAAGTCAACACAAACCCTGGCATGACAGGAGGCCGAGAATGATATTTCCACTGCTTCCCTTCACAGGAGAGCCTGTGAATATTTTATAAAACAGGAGACTGAGCTTTATTGAATTTCTCTGGATATTTGGGAGAGGGAGGATGTGTTGTCATGTTTGTTTGTTTGTTTTGGACAATGCAGTAAGAATATTCCATATTCTTTTCTAAACAACTTGCAGAACTAACATCTCTTCAACCTCAAGCACATCCAATGTCTGTTTGGAGAGGAGATAACAGATCCTTTGCTAGAAAGTCGAAGACTTGGAATTTGGTAGAGGTGTGATGTGTTCCCATAACCTGGGCTTGTCAACCTCAACTCTGTTAATATTTGGGCTGGTTAGTTTTTGTCATGGAGGGTGGTCCTGTGTATTGTAGGATGTCTGGCAGCATCCATGGCTCTATTGACTAGATGCCAGGAGCACCCGTCCACATTGTAATAGCTAAACAGTGATGCATTCTCTGCTCGCTGGAGAGGTGAGGCTAGGTCTCCTTCCTGCATGTGCTGAGGACATAGACCTGCATATTGGGGGAGCCGAGTGAGGAAGAGTTGCAAGGAGGCAGAACAGTCATTGTGAGCCAAGGAGAAGAGGAAAGAATAGTGCAGAGTGTCACCCCAAAGTGGTTCACCTTTCACTGGAGGGAGGATGAAAATACCTCCCTCCAGTGAGTCAAGAGCTTCCTGTGAACTTGGAACCAGGAGGGTGCTAGGCTCTGTGGCCAATTTCATTCCCGGTGGTGGCTTATCCAGCAGGAAATTCCAGGGAGATTCGGTAATTCCTGGAGAGGATGAAATACGGGCTGTCCTCACAGGAGATCGCAGGAGGGGCCCTTTCAACCTTAAAGGGAAACCAGAGGTCACAGCTCAGAGGAAACAGATCTCTTCCTATGTCCTTGGGAACCGCCTGACTGTGCTGTGCCCCTGGGTGCCAAGATCACCACGTGCATGCCCAGCCAGGCCGCGATCTGACCCTCATAATCTCCTTCTACACCCAAGCAATGTGTAGTTCTGAAGGCCGATAACCTGGGCCACCAGCAGGTTTGACTTAGAGGCAACCTGCGGTGAGGACGTGTGTGATTTGGTTGACTCTCATAGCATTTGATTTTATGTAAATTAAGAGATTCAATTGTCATGTTACAGTTAAGCATGGCCTGCAGATGTCATCCCCGGCTGGCACGGGAGTCGATTTAGAGTTCCCTTCCCTGCAGACTTCTGGGTTAGTGTGGGCCACAGGACATTTTGAGCCATTGGAAGGTGCCTGTGAGGAGGGGCTGGAGGTCCACAGAGGACACTAGGGCCCTGCAGCTCATGCACAGGTCACTTGTCAGTGGCGGGGCCAGGCTGTCTCTAGGCCTGCTCCGTCTCCTGTTCAGCTTCTCCAAGCCCTGGCCAGAGATGGTTAGGGCCTTGATGCCAGCGCCCACCTGCTTCTCCCGCAGGAAGTTCCCATGGGGGAGTTGGAGGCCGGGAGGTGGTGAGAGAGCATCCAGGGTCCAGCCCATCCTGTGGCCTCCAGTTTAGCCTCGCAGCTCCAGCCGGTCCTGGCCTTCCCTGCTTTAGACTCTCTTCCCTCCCAGGTCTGGCCCCGAGGGCTCCCGGCACCAGCACCATGTGTGCAAACAGGGGCCCACCTGGGTGGAGCATCTCACCCCATGACTGTGTAAAGACAAATGCATCTTTGTGGATCCTTCGTTACATGTGCAAGCCTGATGTGGCCCCCCACTCATACAGAAACGAGGACACATCTGCGGCCATCCTCTTTAAACCAGGAAGTATTTCAAGTCAGGCTCTGAGCAGAATGGGACATCTCTTCTCTGAGCCGGTCAGAGCCGAGGACACTCTGCCGTTTCTATTCCACCTCCAGTGCTCCACACTGATGCGGCAGAGTCGCGATCAGTGCTGCCGTTTGGACATTCCCGGGTCACTTGCCCAGTGACTGTGATTATTCGTGTACACATATTTTTCTACTCTTTGTGGAGTTCTTTGTGTCACGTGGTACCACTGGACTGGGCATCATATAAACCTGTAAAGTAGGTGTAGTCCATGTTCCCTTCTTAGAGACAGGAGCCTGGAGGCCGGCGTGTGACTCAGCTCGGCTGCCGACATCACTCACCAGTGACAGGGAGAGCCGGGCCCGCTGCCTCCCTTGTGTGTGAATCCCATTGACTTCTTGCCCTTTTATTGTTTTGGCCTTTATTTTATTTTTTTAATTTTAGATGCCAGTGATCTTGCTGAGAACATAGAAAGAGAATGGAAATAAGGGTGTGTGTTTTATCAAACTATCAGAGAGAGAGGGATGTGCTGGCGTTCAAAAGATCCATGTCGAGTGTCAAGAAGTAGCAGGAGGCTCAGTAGCTCAGAATCTCAGAGTCTGAACTTTTCCAGGAGATGGAAAGTGCCGTTATTTGCAAATATTGGGGAAGTGACAGATTGTCATGTTTTGTGAGTCATTGTCCCAGTTAATCGAGGCATCTAAAGACTACATAGGGAGAAGCCAAGGGTGTCACCCAAGAAAGCTGACTCCCCAGGCTGACATAGCACAGGCGCGCTGGCTTGCATTGGGAGGGAAAGCCAAATGCGCCCCATGTTCCCAGCGCCAGTTGATTAACAGAGCAGCACCAACGCCGGCCCCCGGGACAGGCCTGCGGGGCCCACCCTCTGGCTGGGAGGAAAAGCTGCTCGCCTTGCTGGTGGCAGGGGTGGAGCTGGAGAGGTGGTGGATGACACGGGCCCCCCCACACACAGGACAGTGCACGTCGTCAGTGCTTGGGCAAGAACTGAAAAGAGCTTGCGGGAAACCCCAGACAAGGAGATGTTTTCAAATTCAATAATGAACTTCATCGAAATCAAATGTTTGCTTCTTATGATTAAAAACCTGGTGGACACACCACCAACAATTAGCTTATACTTGCTACTTCTAAACATCATCGATGGCTCCAAAGCGTCTATGCTTAGACATACCTAGTGACTTAATGTGTAAAATGTATTTATTTTTACTTTACAAACAGAAACAAAACTCGAGTGACTTGAGTAATTCATGCATTTGTCCTCCAGCTGCTCAGATTTCTTCGGCTCTGAAATTCAAACTGTATGTAAGACAACCAGTTATTAAAGAACGTGCCAAGGGTCGCCAAAGTTGTTTTTAAGTCTGACATCAAAATAGTGGGAATGTGGGAAGGATAAACCAAGTGCATTTAAAATGGAGCTGCAGATTTGTTCTCAGAGACCAAACTGTGAAGAATTGAAAAGCTCACGCCGGGCTAATTCACTTTGGGGAAAGGAGGGAGTCCTCGGAGGACGGGGGAGATGGCCAGGCTCGCTCTGCCTGGCTTTATTAACTCATCCGTAATTAGCCCATCGCTTCGATCCCATTTAGCTTGTGCCATATGGGCTAATACAGTGCTGAACGGTACCCCCCGTGCAGGTGACAGTCTGTCACATTGAAGGCAGATTAGCATAAAACAAACAACAACACACCCTTAACGACAATGGTGCCATTTGCAACACCAGAGTTATGGTTGTATAAGCACTTCCATTAGAAACTCTTATTTTTAAAGATTTTATAAATTAGTCATTTAAAAAATCACTCTGGGCTGAAATAAAACCCAACCAATCAGCTCTTAGCCAACAAGGTTTATGTTCAATGATACTCGACAAAAACATGTGGCAATTGCCCCAAGTTTTGGCTGCATGCTCTCTTTCCCCAGATCCACTGAACCGAACATCAGTTGCAATTTTACTTTAAATAACAGAGATAAACATTCGATATAGGAAGGAAAAAAATGTTCTCCTTCTAGGATTGGACTTATCTGGTTGTGCAGGCTTTATTCCTCCTCCTTGAGACCCTGAGCTGGCACCATGTGCAAATGTCAGTGGCAAGGGGAGAGGTCTACGGCGCCTGAGGATGGACACTGTTTCCACTGGTTGGGGCTCACCCCAGCAAGGTGGGCCCGGGCCCCGCTCAAGGAGGGTGATTATAAAGTATGAGAAGAACCTTGCTCGAAAGTCCTGAGTTTTCTCTAGGACATGTCTCTGAGAACAAACTGCAGTGAGAGGCCTCTCAGTATTTGTAGTTTTCAATCCTTCAGGGACAAAACTGTGAAAGTGGCGCGTGCTCAGGTGCCCATGTCCCTGAAGGGCCCTGGACAGCCCTGCAGGGCCTTGCAGGGCCTGGCCAGTGCTTGGGTCCTGATGGCTGTGACACCTCCAACTCTCATTGGAAACCAGAAGGCCACACACTTCACTGCAAGGATTCTGCTTCCTTTCCCCATGCTGAAATTCTTTCCTCCACCATTTTGGTTCTGCTCCAAGCATCGTGAGTACATAGGAGAACGCTGGCTCCCCAAAGCCTCGAAGCTCTGCCCAGCCCCCTCACAGATACGAGGAGAAGGCAGGGGTCCATGGGCTGTCCTGAAATGCACAGAAACAGATCACAGGGCTGGGGAGTCTTGTTGTAATCTGTTGTCTCCAACACATAAGCAGCTGGAATTCAATGTTGAGCTTGGATATCCAAGATGTGGATAACCACATCTCCTCTCCATTTTCCCTCAAGAAGTGGACAGAACACCTTCAGGTTGGCAGCATCCTGCACACCACACCACTGAACAGGAGAGGCTCAGGGCTGAGAGGATACCCAGAGGCTGGGCCGTTATCCAGAACGGGACAGGAAGGGATTCCAGGGGTTTGGGCATCTCCATCATATTACATGAGTGTACATCATCCCACAGGTGCGGAGGCAGAGGGCATCGGAGGGAGGTTTAGGCACCTCCACTCTGAGAATCGACCTTGGAGAAAGATCCCGGATCTTAAAGAAGGAAACTAACTAATGAGTTCAGCCATTAGGCTAAGTTTGGCTCCCTTCCTAAGGGTGAAAGGCGAGCGACTCCTTGGGCTGTGGTAACGGTGCTGTCATCGAGTGGCCTTGTTGCAAACACAGTGGTCCTTGTGGTCCCCATCGCTCCCTCCCCAGTGAGGCTCTGTGCCTGGGCCGTGCTGGGGAGAAGCTCTTTCCTTGGGGGCAGCCCAGCCTTGCTGCACTCGGGGACATGTATCTACTCGCTTTTAATAATGTTTGCGTCATGGCACGACGCTAGATGAGAAAATAGCACTTTTTAAAATTAAAACTGCTACATTAGGTCTGTTTTTCACCAGTGTGTGGTGGTGCTGGGTGCACATGTGTGGATGTGTGTGCGTGTGTGCGTATGTGTGTGCATGTGTGTGTGTGTGTGTGTGTGTGTGTGTGTGTTCCCTCCACTGCTGAGGACCATACCGGCTGGCAAGTTTTACAGACTCTTCTTTTGAAAGGCATCTCTGTGGTTTTGCATCACTGGAATGAAATGAATTGTGCTGTGCAGACAGGAGCTAAATTTTCCTACCTCTCGTTGGCCATTTATGTGACTCTACGGTTTTCAAATGGTGTGATGCGGGAGCATGCCAAATGTCCTGCCATTTCATAACCGGCAGCAGACAGAGCTCTTTTCAAAATGCCACGGCTCGGAGCATCTGTTGTTATTAAGTAAGATGATCAAATGTTGTAGAGGACTTCAAATGTGGTCTTCCCGTCACTTATCGAGCAAGAATAATATGCAGTTTGTGGATGAGAGGAGCGTGCGAGGGCCATCGTGGCCGTGGCTGCGTTTTTGTGTTCCCGTTTATTACTGATTGTAAAATAAACTTTGGCCTTTTTTAATAAATGTTATAAAAATGCTCTGTGAGTCGGGAGAGTGTCACTCGTTAAGTTCATTTAACATCGTCGTAATTAAAAATGCAACACTGTCATGGGTTCAGGACCGATGCCCGTAAAAGCCACTTTGTCACACTGAGGAGTTTCACTGCTACCTGACAGCCTACGCTCACACAGACGCGCACACACTTACACACAAACACAGCCCTGCTCCACGAGGTCTCTGGAAATCCTCGGCTGACCAGATAGCATCTCCAAAGGAATGCTTTTAGCTGTCTCACACTTCTTCAAGAAAAATACGAACAATCACAAAACACAGGCAAAGGCAGTTGCAGACGACATGATTTCCTTTTGGTGAAAAAGTCACAAGAGAGAGACCCGCGGTGGCTGGAGCCATCTGGGGAATGTCTGCGGGGTGGAATGCTCTCTCCCTCCACTGCATGTGGTCTCCAACGGCTGCTGTTGGTATCTGGAAATGACGCCAACCAGAGGGCACGGACGGCGGGACCAGCTGGCAGGACCCGCCCCATCAGAAGGGCTGCTGACTCCATCGCGGCCTTCGAGGTTGTTTCCAGAGTCTCTTTCTCAAATCTCTGGCCATATTCCTCTCCTGCGGCCTCTGCTCCACTGGTGCCTGGGTTGCTTCTGCCTGGGACATGCTGCTTCGGACTAAGTAAACGGGCGCTGGAGTGTCGCCGTGGGGCCCTGGGCAAGTTTCAGACTTCGATGTAATTGGACAGGAGTGCTGGGAGCTGGTCCAGTGATGTTCAGGCCAGAGAGTGGGCTTTTGTCTGGCGTTCAGAATCTGTGTGGGCAAAATCCAAAACACTGACCTTTATGGAAAACGAAAGGAATAAGCAGGTCATCGAATTTCAAGCTTCATTTTCAAGGAATTTCCCCGCCCAACTGCTTTCACTGAAGCATCATCTAAGTGTTAGATGTAAATTAATAGTCGTTTGATGAAGAAAAACATTTTAAAGTGAGGCCACACGGACAGTCAGTCGTGGATTTTCCATCCTACGTGGGGGCTGGTGATCAAGAGAGTCGGGGCTTCTCACAGCCTGGGGGTGAGGGGGACCTCGCTGCAGAGACCGGAGTTCCCTTCCACGGCCCAAGTACGTCATTCGGTACCCATGAAAATGACCAAAGACACCGACCAGCACTCTGTCTAGAAGTTCTCACACTAGAGAGGCCTGGTCTCGGGACGACAGGAGCGAAGGTTCTTTCTTGACGTTTCTCTGGCTTGAACACAACAGCTCTCCTGTGTACTCCGTCCCCTTTCATTTGGTTTGCCTTTTTCAGCCAATCAGAGCGCCAATGACCAGAGCAGACTCATGCTGCCCTGTCCCCTCTTCCCAGACAACCCCCACAGGCCACCCAGCCAGAGTCAGCTCAGGGGGCCGAGGAGATCCCCTCTTCCTGCCTCCTCTAAGAAACTTTACGCCACATCAAAGCAAATGTAAATGGCATCTCTCATACGTTGATACTTTTAAGTCACAATGAAAAGACAAGCTACACATGTGGCATCTCATTGTCCCCATCACCTAAGGGCACACGGTCTAACTCACCAGAGGTGTCTGTAAGGGTCTGCCAGTGAATCATGGTCTCGCTGACCCACGGCGGACTCCGGCCTTCTCCGGAGAGTCGTTTCCTCTGTAAACTAATTTTTGCACTGCAAACTCTCATGTCATTAGCATTGCCAACCCAGAGGCGTTTCTGCAGCAGCCGCCGCCGCAGAAGCACATCCCTCCCACCCTCCATGCCATGGGACTCCGCCGCAAAGATTGGCAATGCCTCCCTGGCAGACACCACAACGGAGGAGGTCCCCACAGCCGTGCTTTCCCCGGAGGGCTGGCCCCTTCTCATGGGTGGGCCCACTGCTCCTGTGACACACATTCTGTTAAAACCATCTGCAGATGCTGCAGCCTCTGCTGTCTCTTCTGTGTGCACGGAGCTCTGCTTGCTGCAGAGAGATAACCTACATCACAGGGCGTGGGGGCTGAGAAGGTCCTTCAAGAACATGTCGTCCTTTCAGTTTAAAGGCAAAGAATCTGGCTCTCGGAGAAGGGCAATTTTCCCAACATCAGGAAGCCAGGGATGTCCATGGTCAGCGTAAGTCCAGGCCACACTCTATTGCTTGCTCTCCAGTTTGGGGTCAGATGTCTGTCACTGCGGTGACTTCCTTCTCAAAAGGTCTTCTTGGCTGATGGCATCATCTAACACAGGGCAACTCTCCCTTCCAAAGGGTGCAAAAATCCGGTCTTCTTGGCTTCCTGCTGTCTTTTAGGTTTGCCCAGTGCCAATAGGTGACCTGCTCACACATTCCCAGGGCTCCCAAAATCTACAGACTGAGTCAGGTTCTCATACACCCTGGACCTGGTCTACCTCCTGTTACTGTGTCCACATCTCAGCCTCCTTGCTGTAGTCACTGAGACTTAGGGACTGTCCCTGTCTGCAAAATCCCTCTGTAGATTCTGTACGAGTGGCCTTCACCTTCCTAAATGCCTCTCCCACTCCCCAGGCTTTGGTTCCTCCTTCTCTCCGAGTCCTGTCCCCTGAGACCCTGCAGAGTGACTGTCTGTGTACTCGTTGGCCACCCCCACACGACTGGGACCTTCCCAGGTCAAGACTGCAGCTGCCTTGCACGGCCTGGTTGTCGCAGGCACCCACAGGCTGTCGGAGTTTCCTGAACATTCATTCACGAGGAAGTGATGGCTGCAGCCCTTCTCCAGGGAGCCGGTTCCATGACCCAAGGCAGCAATCCTCGCTCTGGCCTCTGAGAACTGCTGCAATTCATCCATACCTGTGTGGCTCTCCTCAACGGCACCCTCCTGCCATGATTTTCATAATAGATGGGTGGCTGTGAAGTCACAATGATGGATTTAGCATCCAAGCCTTGCAAAGCATCTACACTCCTCCATGAGCTTCAGGGAACACTATCAAGCCCTCCAAGTGTCCGCAAGTCACTGCGCACAGGGGGTTACAATGTTGTCTGTCATTCTGTAATTGCGTGCAGGGAAACGCGGGGGTGGGGAGGAAGAGGCAACTGGGGGCTTCCAAGAGGTGATGTTTGGACTGAGTTTGAGAAAAGTGAACGAATAACAGGTGAATACACGAATGAATGAATGAATGAACAAGAAAGCAAGAGAGCGAAATGAGGAAAAGGCCAGGTGCCGAGCCACTCCTCTTCCCCACCTGGTGGTGTGGTCACCTGGGCAAGTGACAACACCGTCTGCAGCGGCAGGAGTGGCTCCATCGTTTCCTCCTTTTGCCATTACTTGAAAATAGTGACTTGTTTTGGGAAAGAATTTCTAATTGTGCAAAGAAAGCAAACTCTATCCAATTCTCCAATTCAGGTTTTCTTTTTATTTCTGCAGAATAGAAATGAGATTTACATTTTAAATAATACGTTTAAGTGATTTTTTTAACTGCCCCCCTCCCACCAGCAGAATGTAGATTTTGGGTCCATTTGTCCAACTGGTTTTCCTCCCTGATCCAGGCTCTCAGAGGTGCCTTGTCCACCCCTTTCTAGGCAGAGACCCTCCCCCCATTCCAGGTCAGCCGCAAACTCAGGGTGAGATTTTCAATGCCAGCCTGACAGTTTCCAGCCAGTTTCACACGGCCCAAAGTGGGATTTGTCATGAAACTCAGCATCGCCAATAAATTTTTTCTTTTTATCTGAAGTCAAAAATATAGCTGTTTGCCATTTTTGTCTTCTATTTGAGTTTTATGTTTGACTTTGTTACTTAGGGAGGGAGAGTGCATAAAAAGTCTGGCTTGAAGCAGCCTGGAGGTAACTGCCTGGGGGCCCCGGCTCGGTGCAGAGTGCAGCCTGGGCCCTTTGCTTTTGTGCGATCGACGGTTCCTGTGCGTGGCGCTGCTCCCACCCCAGCTTGCAAAGGCCACTTCCTGGGGGTGGGAAGGTGGGTGGGAAGCAAGGGGGTGTGTCAGAATATGAAAAGTAGGAATTACCTTTCACTCATCCCAAGACTTCTGTAAATACAGACCTGAGCAGGAGAGGTAAATAGCACAGGCCCCGACCCGAGCCAGCCCCTCTCTAAGGAAACTGGGTCGTTTTACTGTCTGGGGCCTTTGGACCAAGGCCAGACCCCCAGTCTCTCCCCATGGCTAGTAGCGAGGTTCAGCAAAGCCTGGCCTAGGTCCGCGGGGCTCCTTGGAGCTTGAAGAAACCAGCAAGCCCAGGGAAGGGACGTGGGAGTTCCCAGAAGAAGCATTTATCACACAGTGCACAGAATTTGCAGTCTGCAGGAGCCTGTCCCCAAGGAAAGTCTTAGGATTCTGGAACTTTCCTGTGTTACAGGAGGAGGGTCCCAGAAAGGTGGTTTACAGTCAATAAAACAACTAGATCTGAGCGTGGAGCAGAGACGAACCCAAGCAGGAAAAGCTGAGGAGGGAAGTGTGCAAAGGTGAAGACTGAGAAAACGCACCTTGTTTTGAAGCCCCCCAGTAAGGGCCTAGAGCACTGAGAAGCCACACTGCTTCCCAGCCGGCCCACTTCCACCTGCAGCAGCCGCTCAGCCTGGAGCTGGGAGACCCGGCCTCTTTTGTTCCCGGCAGGAGGAGGCCCAGTCCCAGGCCCTGCACCTGTCCCTGCGGTGGCTCATGCCCGCAGGTCAGGTTCACTGTCCCTCTTGTGTGCTCATCTGGTGGCCCCGACACTAGACTGACTCTGGGCTCAGATCCCAGGCCCGCCCTCCAACCATTCAACATGTATGTATCGAGTTTCTACAACGTGCCGAGTACCCTGTTAGCTGTGGGCACTCGGTGAGCGCCCACACTTTGCTTTTCCTCTGTTTTCTGAAAAGCAAAGTAAAAGATACAAGTAAAAGCCACATAGAGTGAGGGAGAGGGCGAAATGTGATGATATGAAGCACAGAGCCCGGGACTTGGCACACAGGAAGGAACGGATGAGCTGTCGGTGTTTTAGAGAGCGGTGAACTGTTGGAGACAAGGTTTGAAGGTCAAGAAGTCTTGAGAGCCAAGAGGGGGCGGGGCAGTGCTGAAGGTGCCTTCAAGGTGCTCCGGTCATGGCCAGGGGCTGCCTGGCTCCTGAACGAAGTCCGAAGTCATTTGAGGACATGGGTCATCCTTGTGTCTCCTGAGGGTGCGTCCCCGGACCTGGCTCTCTGCGCTCTGCTCCCTTGGCCCGAGGGGCCACAGTCAGTGTGGAGCACGGGCTCCTCCTCTGGTGGGAAGATGTGGCGGTATCAGCCAGGGCCTTCGTGTAACAAGACGAAGGGCGCTATGAAGGCTCGGAGCGCGATGAAGACGGTCATTGTCCCTGTCACTGCTATGATGGGCACCATTATTATTTTCATTGTCTTCTTCGCGCTCCTTTATTAAACTTGCCAAAGACCCTGTTTTATGAGTGGAGATCGATGCTCAAGGACGTGGAGTTTCAGGGACAGATCCCAAATCCAGGATTCCTGACCCTTCCCTGCCCCATGCTGTCTCGGGCCCGGCTGGTCCATTGTCCCCCCCGGGCAGTGGTGGGGCTTCCTGCACCTCTTCTGACCTGTCTTGCCACGACACACAGTCAGCACACACACACACCAGTAAATAACTGAAACGGACGGGAAGATCCATTGTTCTCAGCGTCCACCTGCAGGTGCGTGGAATGCTTTTTTTGTCTTCTCAGAATGTTCTGTAACAGTTGACACAGAATAACAGGTCACCTCTATGCCTTTGGCAACTGGAAACTTTCCAAGGTGGGCTAAAAATAAGTGATGGATGAGAACTTGTTTTTCTGATACCAGTGAGAGAACTGGATCGGGTCAAATTCGCTCCTTCTCTTTTCGGGGAAGAGGCCGGCCGAGCGGAGGGGGTGGCGCCGGTGGTCAGCGAAACTAGGCTTCATCCCCATCAGTCATGAGTCGGGGTTCACAGCGTGTGCTCTCCTTGGGACTTTATCCTCACCTGGAGTTTGCCGGGCTTGGCCCGTCGCCTGAATGCCGAGAGCCCTCCTCTCTTGGAAGTGCCTCACTGTCCTGCAGTTAGGGCGCAGCTCTCTGTGGTCCTGCCTGTTTGGTGGCTCCGGGGCTCCTGGTAGCAGAGTCAAAGACCCGGTCATTTGCACCTTGGTAGCACCCAGTCCCAAGCGCTAGGACCGGAATGACTGTTAGCGGCAGAGACGGGGACAGATGGGGGAGATGCAACGGGAAGAGGGGGTGACACATCTGCTCCACTCCGACTCCTCACTGCAGTAAGGGGACGCCCCTAACAACTAGGGGTGGGGAGTTTCCCCAGCAACTCACTTTTAACAAATTACTCCAAAGCTGCTTTAAATCATTTACCTGCTTCAATATCCCAGCCGCCCATATATTTTTCATCCGTGCCCATCCCTGCAGGCCGTCTCCCCCAAATCAGTAAATCCAATTTGTCATCGCTCAGATACATTTTCAGGCACTGAGCAACCATTTTTTATAGAAGCCAAACGGGATTAACTCCCATCAATTGTTTAACGGCAATCAGGACACATTCATAAACAATGTAAATATATTTCCTACGTCCTTCGGGAGACAAGCCCACCAGCAGCCAAGAAAGTGGAGACGCGTGAGCCCTTCCCGGTGCTTTATGGAACTATTAATGAACACGGATTGCTGTGTCTTTTTAATTTTACCTTGGCTTGAGGGAGCCTTATTTTCCTAGGGATTTAGGTTAGCTCCCAGATGGTAGGAATCAGGATCAATCTTCTTTTCGAGTTAAAAAACCACTCTCACATCCATTCCTGCCATTCTCCTCTAGGCTCTCATTCCCACCACCTCGCTAAAAATAACTGCTGCGGTTTATGGAATTTGTTTGCTAATTCCCTCGGTCCCAAAAGGTACTTGCTGGTGACATGTAATAAAGTTGACCGGCTCAAATTTCCTAAGTTATCTGAAGTCTTTACTTGATGCTTCTGGGTGAATATAACCATTTCTGAGCTCTCTAAACTTCATGTGCGCCATTTTTCCTGCAAAACAGAAATAGTGCCATCCTTTAGATGGTTAGGAGCACCGTGCATTTTACTTCTTTCATGCGTTACTTGGGCTTTGCATTGTTTGTGTTTACAGAATGTTCCCCCCGTGTCAGGTACCGTTCCAGGTGCTTGGTCTTATCAGTGAACAAGATGGACAATGATTCCTGCCCCCCAGTGCTCACCCTGCTGGGGCGGGATGGCCGAGACAGGCAGACGCAGACAGTAAGTGAAGCGTAGGGTGTGTAGGAGGTGGTATGTGTGAGTAGAAACAAGGACGGAAAGAGCAGGTGATGGCCTCTGCACGGGCACCTTGCCAGTTTCCAGAGGTAAGACTGCAAGTCGTCGCGGCTGTCACTGAGGCTTGGCAAAGCACAGCAGAGCCCGGGGACCTTTCTGCCCGACTCCTGCCCCAACCTGTTCCTCTCCCGCGTCTTGACCTGTGTTTCGCTCCCGCCTTTCTCTCCCTTTGTGCCTTTTCTCCTACCCCTCACTGCCCTGACGCTGTCTGGTTCTTTTCTCTTTTGTTCTCTGGCCTCGGAATGCCCACTGAGGTCCTCTCTGTGACTGTCCTTTGCTGCTGTGGCCACTTGGATTTCAGTCTCTCTTTTGTCCAATAAACAGAGAGAATGGCAGGCATCTCTGCCATTTGTCTGCACAAGCCTGAGTGCACTGCGCCACTTTGCTTTGGGTTTGAGAAAAGTTCGTTTCCACTGAACCAGGCGAGAGGAAACTGGAATAAAGCCTTGGGAAAACTCAGAAATCATTGGTGCTAAAACTATCTGTGCAAGTCAGAAATGTGAACAGTTTTTGTTTAATACCTTACACACAACGTTGTTAGGTATCTTCATTTTGGTCGACGTAGTCACGTCTCCATTTGTAGATTTTCAGGGACAAAGCGTGGAGATTATGGAAACGCTTGCCTTTGTGCAAAGAAAGGTATATTTTTCTGGGATCCAGTCTGCGTTTTGCATGTGTTGCTAGAGTTTTGTGGACGCTCTACGACCAGATTGGGAAGTGTATTTCGATGCTGAGTCCTTTCCATTTGACCTGTCTTTCTGGGCCACTCTCTGTGATGAATCCCAGTTTTCTCCATGTTTCTGCAGCCTGGTTGCTACCTCCCCACAATCCTTCACTGCCCCTGCCCCCGCCCGCCTGTCTTCATGCCCCACGAATCCTGGGCATTCTGCCATCCCATTACAGCCCTCTTCCTCACGCCCCGCTTCCAGCTCCACAGCCTCCCCCTCCTCTGACCTCTCAGGCAGTTCCTGGCGCACCTCCAAGACCCCCTACCCTTGGCTGTTAGAGTTGCGGAGCACAGCAGCTGTGACCACTGCTCAGCTGGGCCCTGACACTGGGCTGAGCGGAAGACTCGTGCGCTCCGGCTTGCAGGGCACGGGGAAGCCCCCACGTGCGCACCCAGTGAGTTTTCCAGCCAACTCCAGGGCTCCAGCGCCCACACACAGCCCCTGGAAGTTGTCTTCATGAGGACGTCCTCAAAGGCTGCTCAGTGCCACCTGCCAAGTACTGACCTCCCCAAAGATCAAGGTCCCCTGCAAGTTAAGCTGAAGGTTAAATGTATCTCAGGTTCTTACTGTTCCCTCTGATCAACTCTTGCCAAGTTGTAACCTTCAAGTAAAAGGCACACGGCAGACTCGCTGCTCTGGGTGGATGCCGTTCAGATCCCGTTCAGATGATCCGTAAACACTTACTGAGGGAAGGAAAAAGGAAGAGATGAAAAAATGATCATTGCTCTATTGCTCCAGTTTTGTTTTAAAATAAAAGAACCTGAAGCAAACCACTGCCCATGTGATGAATCAAGTTATTAAGGTAACGCCGTACAGAAAATCAGGCGAGCTCAAAACCTTTTCACAGAGAACCTGGGCAGGAATGGACCCGAGTCACAGAACTTGTGAGTTCTGTGGAGCAGCTGGTGGATTAGAGATCAGCCGCATCCACTGTCCTGAAATTAAACCCTCAGCGCTGGCTCCCGCCTGCCCCTGCAGAGCTGAAATATTCTTAGGGGGCTTCAAACTTTTTTTCTGGTTTGAACTCTGTAATTCTTCTTCTATTTTTTTCTTTCTTTCTTTTTTTTTTAATAAAGGAAAGGGAGAGTGAGGAGTGAGCAATATGATCTTCCCAGAGATAGGAGGCAGGGATACAAGAGCTCTTTGTTTCCGTCCCAGAAGCCCCAGGACTTATGTCGAAGCCAGAAGGCCGGCTGGAAGCGACGCGGGCATTATTCTGCCTCATTTGCATCTCAGCCCGTCTGCCTCCTGACCTGTGTAGAGGAATGCGTCATTATGTAGAAAATGCACATGCAGAAAAAGAGAAATAATAGGTCCTATTAGAGAACAGATACAATTTACGATACCTGATGCCTCTCCTAATTGAATGTGCACGATTTTGAGTGACATTCCAGTAAATTCTGAGCCTCTGCCCATTGTTTCCTGCAATTTGAGTCACTGCCTCTGTTGTGTTTCTTTCTTTTCCTAATTCAGTAGGTCAACATGCACATTCAAAAAATACTAGTTTCCACCAAGTGAAGGGAACAGGCCCTGAGCAGCTTCACCAAGAACATAAAGTCCTGCTGTCCAGGTGGACAGCCGCCTGGGTTGGTCCTGGTGGCTGCGAGTCCAGCACCTAGTTGGACCAGTGGTGGAGGATTATTCTCCCTTTAAGGTCGCAGCACTTTGAAGCTGAACATCTCCGCAGTGGCTGAGTGGTAGAGATTTCCAAATAAAGAAGTTGACTTTCCCAGTGCCCTCTAGCTAGTCAACTGCTCACCTAGAGGTTCCAAGTGTTCTGACTTTGAGGCTAATTTCTTCTGAACTGCACTTTGCATCTGACAATGCTTTTACCAGGGGTATTTTGCATAAAAGTTTGCAAGATTTTTTTTGCTCTTATTTTGATTGTTTTTGTTGTAAAAGAATCCTGTTACCTTAGACATTCTTTTAGCTACATTTTATGTCATTTTCTTATTTGATGACATCATAGTTGTTTTCATTTTCCTCTTCAAGAACATAATATCCAATTTTATATGTAAAGCTACAGGGAAACGGACCATGTTTTGCAGAAATACTAATGATATAAAATTACAGAAATAAATCGGGGTCTTACCAAGCCAGGTACTAACCCCGGATATACACATGGTCGGAGATAAACATTAAAGTGGATTTTTTGCAAGGGCCTGTCTGAGCTTTCCATTTCCACACACACCCAGGAAGCCGAGGCACCTAAGGGAGCTACTGAGCTCTGGGCTGCCAGTGAGCCCAGCTTGGGGACACTGGGCTCCCTGGGACAGGCTTCCACTCCCGCAAACTGATAGCAAAGCTTCAACAGGGACGCCGACAAACTCCTGGTTGTGGCCTTGCTGGGAGACAGCGCAATCACTCCAGACCAGTTCACTTATGCGTGACCTAGAAGATACTCAGAGTATCAGGGCTGGAGAAAACGCTGAATCGAATTAAAAACTGGACAACAAAACGACTGGGTTGACGAATGTGACAGTTCAGGCCCCTCTTCTCCTCCACTTCATGCCCCAGGGGAAGGCTTGGGTCTTGAACTCCTTGTGAAATCTTCAAACGCATAATAAGAATTAATCACCATTAGTGCTCTATTTTAACAGCTGCCTGCTACCTCCACGGCCCTCTGCAGCTGCGGACTTCTCTCCCTTTGCTGACATCATAATCCCATTACAGCTGGAAACTTGCACACATAAAATGCAGATTTAAGCTTATTCGAAACAACTTATACTTGTTAATTGCTCCAATCTATAGCACAAGCATGTGGCAGCCCAACCCCTCATGCCAGAGCAAGAGCTCCCTCCTTCTTTATCTGGGTTAACAGTGGACCCAAATGCACAACCGGATCTGGCAGCTTTCAAGTCATTGACACACTTGTGGCCTGAATTTGTCCAGAAGTGGCATCTGTCCATCTGCTCCTTGCTCGTCTCTGTCCCCAGATGGACCCCTTGGCGGCTGAGAAAAGGCTTTGGAATCAGGTGAGCCTTGCAAGGCACTGCCGGGCTGCAGCGATCGCTGTGGACCAGCTCGCTCCTGTCCCCGTAAGGAAATCTTAGGGACTGTTTTCTTGACTTGCAAGTCAAGTGGGAGAAATTGATTTCCTGGTTTGGTTTGTGCACTTTTTCAGCATGACACTTGCCCAATTCCACTCCGTTGTTTGAATTTGTGCCTCGTTTTCACACAAGTCTGTGCTTGGTCTGCAGCGTGGGGCATGAATTTCTTCAGACTGCGCTGGCGCAGGCAACTCCATCCAAAGAAGAACAATTATCTAAAGAATTCGAGTGCATGAACGCATGACGTGGGCCTGCGTGTGGTGAGCATGGACAGGGTCATAGGGCTGTAGCATGTTTTCTCCCAGTTCTGAGACCGAGGTGGGTGGGGTTGCTGCTGTGATTAATTTAATTATAGAAACTTATTTGTCTTCTAGCAAAATTGTATTATAACATGCGTAGAGGAACACAGAATGAGAAGTATTTAGAAATCTATCACGTTAAAAAATTAAGTTAATTTTAACGGATGAGCACATTGGAGATACGATGCCAGTGCTCTGGTGTGAAACAGACCCGCTGACATCTTAAGCCACAAAGAAGAGCCCTATGTGTATTTCGAAATGCTTCTGAATGAATTAGTTTTTAGAATAAAAGTTTCTTTTCCTCCCCATGTTTTTAACCTGGCGATTTTTGTAGCCCCATCTGCTGTTCATTAGTGGAAGCGTCTCGTTAAGGATCATGAAAGGTCTGCAAGGTTTTCTTTCTTTACTCCCTGCAGCATTTTGGGTTTTAACTGCAAAGATTCCTATCTAGAGCAATGAGTCACCAGTTTTCTGATGACTAAACTATCAAATTTATATTCTCTCGTATAAACTATCAAATCTATACTCCTAATTTTTTCTTTTAAAAAAGCTATCAAATATGATAGGAGAATGGCTTTTAAGAAGGATGAACGTGGAAGTGTTCCAAGCTTGCCAAGTATGTGGTGTCATTCAGCAAGAATTCGAACCCTCCCCCGTTTCAGGCTAGGGACCCCACAGCAGACAATGCTTTCACTCTGAGGCTGTAACAGCAGATTGAATTCCTGAGCCTAGAAGATGTCCTTATTCTAGGTTAATCTTAGAGATCATTTGGATAGAAACCAGTGCTTGCCTCCTCCATGCAAAGGTAGGCTTTGGCAAGCCTGGCTTAGTGGCCCTCACCAGAAGGAGTGAGGCTTTCAGTTCAGTCTTTGGTCCCCTCCCCAGAGTGAGGAGTTCTCCAAAGGGGAACCCCACAAAGCCTCCCCGGTTCCCACCCTTTGGCACTCTTCATCACCACCTGCTGTTGTCATTCAGGAGTTTTTCCAAGAGTGTGATGAACTGCCAGACCCATAATGCCTCTGATCAAAGAATATGGCACCCCAGTTTGGCCAACAACTGAGTCAGGATTATTCAGCTCGAACTGCCAAGTGTCTCGTCCTCTGGCAATATTTAAATGGACTTCAGTTTAGATTGACATGCCTTGGACAGCCTCCTTCTGGCCCTCCTGTTCCCAGTCCGTCTCATCCCGTTCTCAGGATAAAGTTGCACTCCACCAAGCAGATGATGTTCCCCGCACATGACAGACCTTGCTAATTTTTTGTTCTCACTGTAGGGCTGCGATCCTGCTTTTTAAAAATCTGCTGGCAGCATTAGAGCAGTTCCTGAGCTGGAAGACAGTTGATCTGTCCTACAATATATGCATAAATATCTGGTCTCCCTAATGAAGGGAACACTCAGCACTCATTTGGCTATTTTCCTCTTCAATATACACCAGTATCGCAAGTCCTAATGTCTGTCCAGAGAAGACCTTAGAGTCTCATGTCTTAAGAGGGATTCTTTAAACTAGACTCTTAATGCTAGAAGAGGGAAAGACGCAACGTGGGGAGTGGGATTCAGGGCTAGGAATGCCACTGCTGAAACACAGCTCTGGCAGGAAATTTTCCTCATGTCTGTTTCAGTTCATTGCTGAAGAAGGATAACAAACTTAGCCTTCACACATACACCCACACAGTCTATGTTGGTTAATCTATTAATAAACATTAAGTCTTCCTAGATATGCCCTAAATGCTATTTGTACAATTCCCACCCATCACTGCACTGTTTGGAAGTTAGGGAGCCTAATGATGAATTTGTTTTCTTTTCTCAATCGGATGTCATCTTGCATATCCACACTGAGTTTCCATTTGAAATTCGGGTCTATTCCCAAATTTGGTGGAAGGAGATCTTCTCCCTGACTTTGTCCAGAGTGGACCGGAAAGGGAGGGTGCAGGTGCAGGACGCGACACTCCCTTTGGCTGGACTCTGGGAAAAGATCCTAGGTGGCCAGTTTGCGTCTTTATTCTGTGCCTCTACAGTTTTCTTGGGGCTGCAGAAAAACTTTAGGTAATTGGATCCTTGGAATTCCTATACCCAGTCCATTTGCAGCAGTTTGTATTTTACGCGTGTCCCTTGGATTTCCCGGGTCTCTCCTGGTCCTGTGTTCCTAACCCTGCGGCATGTTCTTTCATCCAATCGGTAAACAAGCAGTCCCTCCGGCTCCTGCACAAATGCCAGTGCATGGATTGGCCATTAAGAAAGCCTGTTACGGGAGCTGTTGCCCGTCCTTCCGGGAAGGATGCACATCCCCAGTATGATGTCCTCTGCTCCCTTGTCCCAGGGTTGGGACTTGGGGGTCTCTTAGAACCAGGTCTTTTGATTTTGCTGGCATGTGCTACAGCTGCATTCATTTGTGCTCAGTGATTTGTCTTTAAGTCTCCATTAATGTCTCTGATTTCATTTCACACTTAAGCAAACTTGAATCCTTTGTGGATCCACAAAAAGAAGAAGGTGCACTTTGGGACTGTCACACCTTGGTAACTGGAGTGGCCTTGGAGGCAAGGCCAGGCTGGGGATGAGCACATCCTGTCTTCCTGGAGCCGCCTTCTTGATGGGTCTGGGAGCAGGGGACCCCATGGTCCACTGGGTCTGTTATGGTGGGAGATGGATGACTCAGCAGCCCTCTGTGACATGTGGACTGTCCAGCACTGCAGGGACCATGGTTGACCACAATTTGACACTAAAGTTTCCAGAAAACAGTAGTCTGGCCACTAGTATGGTCCAAGCAGTATGAGAGACCCTGGTTCTCTTTCCGTAGGTGGAACTCTATGGCAAGTCACTTAATTCAGGAAGGAAATTAAATTCCTCCGAAGGGAATTGCCCAAGCTGTATTTTCCAAGAAGAAGGATGAAGTGAGATAGAAGACAATCCAGTTTCGCATCTGAATTTGAGAATTCAAAAGAAAGGAAAGAAGGGAGAAAGGAGGAAGGGAAGGAAGGAAAAAAGGAAGGAAGGAAGATCAAAACCAAGAGAATTCATTGGAACTAAATTAGTAATCTTATATCTTACTATTTTTGTATACAACTTCTTTGGTAATAGCTATTATTTCTTGAATTTGTAAACCTGTCTTAATAAAATTTGCAATGAAGTTGATAGAAATAACCTGGGCTGAAATTGCCATAACTCCTAACTTCCGTTGTCTGAATGACTCCCCATACGGTCCTCATGTGACATGTGACGATGTCTAAATGCTCTTGACAGGATGGGGCTGACTAACAATGTTTCCCAACCATAATATCCAAAGGGCTCTGTATCAGGACCCTGAGGACCCAGAGAGGAAGAACACCAAACGCGTGATGTCATCACTCCTTCAGGTTCCCGAGCACCTGGGCCACTGCCAGCATCCTCACACAGCCTCCCATACAGCGTCCTGCATAGCAACTGAGTCAACCCCCTTGGCCCGCCGGACTCTTGACTTGTGCTGGGTGCTGCCTCTTCTGAGCCGCATGCTTTAGATAGGCACAGGCTTGGGTACGTCCCTGGGACTATCTGACCCTCGTTTTCCTCATCTGCAAATGATATCCACGAAAAATATCCAGTAAGTGGAATCTATTTTACTGGCTCTCATCAAGTCTTGAAGCTCTGTTCTTCAATATTACCCTGGCTTATTCACAGGTAGTTTTTGCTTAGTTTTAATTGACTTTGTTTTTGTACGGAATGTAATTTCATGCAGGGAGTCTGTTTTAATAATGTGCAGTATCCTCAGTAATCTCCAGAAAAGTTTAAATTCAGTGGAATTTTATGAAAGTCCAGATTATTAAAATCACTTTTAATGATTTATGCTATTTGATTTAAGAAAGTATAAATAAACGCATAAGTTCATTTAAACATAATTCTTCATGAAACAATGAATATAATTAAAATTCTCACTGGTCAAAAAGTTAGTTAACATTTTAGTGTGTCTCTCCAACCAGAGTAGATTCACCAGCAAGGACAAATTCTCTAACACAGTAACGGAAAAATAAATCTGTTATACAGTTAGAGAAATCTGTGGTATTAGCTATAATTCATGTTTTTAGGTAAATTTATTGAAAATCATCAGAAACACCTCAATGAGGAAGCACCCAGTGGGCACCATCAGAGATGAAGGCTCAGCTCCCACGGACTGGTTTAGGAACGGAAGACGTCATTTGCGGGTAAGGCGTATGAAACTGGTTCCGATCCCATGATTCCTTGGCTTTTTTGCAGCTTTATTTGGGAAGTGACTTTTTAGGTATTTTGTGTAACAAGATGAAAAGCTGAAGAATGGATTTCTACTTTATGTTAGAAAAGAACAAAGAAAGTAACACCTGTCAAGTTTTTGACTGGATCTGAGACCACGGTGAGGCTTCTGGCACAGAGAGGAAACATAGCATGTGACATTCTTTCTCTCCTTCCCATTCATTCTGCCCATGTGCCCTGGGCAGGATTCTAGACCCTTCGGACCCCTCTGTGAGCAAGAAAAACACTTGCCCTACTTCTGTGGAGCTTCTAGCTGGAAATTTGTTCACCTGAATTTTAAGAAAGTATAAAAATTAGTATTCTGTATACAATCTCCCCCTTTTTTCCCTTCTAATAGAGAAATGATTGATATTTGATAAAAGTTGTGTAAAATACAGAAAACACACCCCATTACCAAGTAGTCAAACATTTCCCTGACACAGCGTCTATATCTTTTTAAAGGATTTCAATCAGTATTGAAAACCGATATAAATATCAGTGCATGGGAAGGAATAGATAAATGAGGAAGATTCCATGTAAATTGAGAATAAATCAGGCTTCATGTACCTTGTTAGCAGATGGGGCCAGGTTTTATAATCGCTGAGCTAAATTCCACAGAGGTGGACAACTGTCTGACCCCGTGTTCTAAATGAAAACACAGGTGTTTATCAGTGCACTACCCAGGCCGTTAGCGTTCCCAGTAAACAATAAGCCATGGCTCTGTTTCTTCTTTTGTTCTCCTCGCAAACTGAAAAAGAAACTCCTGAGGCTCTAGTGGCTCCATGGGCAGACGACGGCACCAGGAGCGTTAGCTCGGTGGTGCTCTCAGGCTGGTCCTTCGACTGCTGTGTCTGGTCTGTGACCCCCCAGGAATGTCGCTCAGACACAAGCCACATGCACGCCAGGCCCCCCACGGGCTCCAGGAGTCCTCCCAGAAGAGCGCTGGAACCTGGCTCTGTAGTCCACTGTGCTGTGAGGGACACGCTCAGGCTTCCTTGGGTTCCGTCGTATATGACGTGTCCTGTCATATTCCCTTCTTGTTTGCTGAGTTGGAGGGACCATCATTCGGGACTCCGCTGCTCGGAGATCCCAGGGAAGGGCCTTGGATAAACAACGCTGACACTCAGTGTGCTAATGTGTTAAGAAATCTACTTCCCACTTATTTGGGGTGACTTAAAATAGTAGAGCCACTCAAAGTGGCTGCTGTCTTCAGGAAAAACTGTGCATTAGAGGATAATAACCAAGTGACAATTGACCTGAGTCTCTTGTTATTCAGTGATGACTTTTAATATTTATGCCTTGATCAGAATTTCAGGCCTTCTTTTGTCTTTTCCCAAATTGAGGTGTTTAAGAATTTCTACCACCAGAGGACAAGTGACCAGAGTTCCTTATCACAAGCGGAACACTTCCTGAGCTGACACATGGCGACCCCCCACATGCCTGCATCTGTGTATCTGTGTATCTATCCTCTCTAGATATGTAGACAGTGATCCCTCCTTCACCAAGGGAGATACTTTCAAGACCCCTAGAAGTTGCCCGAAATTGTGGATAGTACCGAACCCTGTATACGGTATGTTTTTGCAGTCCGATAACGTAGATAGCTACTAAGTGACTTACAGGTGGGGAGTATAGACGAGGTAGATACAATGGACAAAAGGACGATTCATGTCCCGGGCAGGACAGAGTGAGTGGAGTGCAAGAGATTCCATCACACTACTCAGACGGTGCATAATTTAAAACTAAAAATTGTTTCTTTCTGGAATTTTCCACGTAATATGTTCGGACTGCTGTTCACTACAGGAAACTGAAATCACAGATCAAGGGGGACTACTGTATCCCTCTCTATATAGATATATATCTTTATATATGTACACACACATATAGTACTTGAAGAGCCCATCTAAAGGGATTTACTTTCTTTTTAATATTTTTGAAGCCTGCTTTATGATCCTGTTGACCTGCTATTAGTGGAAGCTTAGCTTTCAGCAAAGGTAATTAAATTATAAAATCACTGCTGCAATCATCAAACTACTCATAAAATAAGAAATGAAAAAAAAAAAAACCCTGAAATAAAAATCTTACAGGCTTCTCTTGTAATATTGCTCCCTGATGTTAATTACATTTAAATGGGCGAGTACTATTTTGGTATCATTCATCCGCCTCCAAAAGTACTTTCCAGTTTATCATACCTGTCAACCTCGGTGCATCACAGGCTAATACTTTATTAAGAAAAAAATCATTAGGGAGCTGCTGATCCCATTTAAGTACATTGGGCAGAATGTAAGACTAATTAAAAAGCATATTTTTACATTATTAATTTCTGAGTTTCACACTTAATGAATGTGAAATGACAGGGCTACTATTTTTACATTCCGGCACTCTGGGCTTTCCAGTCGGGGGAATTAAATTCTGGGGATTTTTGCAAAGATGATGCTTGGGAGATTTGTTTTCAAAGAAAGCTAAGCTTTTTAGCTGTGCTTTTTCCTGGAAAATTATACTAAAGCACATAACAGCCACTTAAAAAGAGTAGTTAAATAGATGTTATTTTTTTCATCATACTGCTATAAAAGTATTTTAGATGAGGTATAAAATATGGTTTTTAAATGATATTATGATTTGCAAACACTAAAAAATAATTGCAGTGCAGTTCAGAGAGAGAAAACATCTAATCTTTATTGTGTAAGACAATGTGATAAAATATTTTACAGCCAAAAGCTCATTTTGCATCTGGAAAATTGTGTAAACTGATGGGGAAAATCTCATTAAAACTAAAGGTTATTTTTTTTAATATTCTCAGAACAAAGCAACACATTACAACTGCATTCTTCCTTTTTCATATTTATTGAATCAGGCAGTCACTCAAGTGCCTAACATTCAGTATGAACACAGGCATGCGACGACAAGACCGTGCGGATGGACAAAGACGAATTGCGCAGGGTGCGGAAGATCCACGTTAGGAACGGCTGCGGGTGTTCCGTGGGCTCCTCAGGTGTACTCGGTTGCAGGGACACGTTATTAAGTATTAGGTGTTACGTTACTTAAACTGGGCTGGCTGAAGGCTGGCTTCCCTTCCCAAGAGTCTGCACACACAGCCCATTTTTATAGAGCCATGCAAGGAGAAACACAGAAAAAAAAATCCTTTCTTTTCTCCTTTCTTTTTCCAATGTGCTTACAATTACCTCTCTGTGTTTTTATTGTCTTTTTACAAACCACAAACTCACACTGGAGGCAAAGCTTAACTGCTGAGGCTTTCCTCGTGTAAATATTAGGAAATTACATTTATACAAACTGCGGGGCTTTGTACATGGAGGCTGGAGAGCCTCCAACACAAATTAATCAGGATAAAGTTGCTCTATGTTGAACATGACCATAGTTTATTTTCTTAAAGTATTAATTTGTCAACAGCTTTCCTGCCTCGGCGTGGCTCATTTGGAGGGCAGGAAAGGAAGACACAGATGTGGCTGGCGCTAGCCGGGTTTTCACCTTGTGGTTTCAGGAACTGATTGCAGTTAATCAAAACAAAAGCGTGCTCAATTTTTCAATAGGAATGTTCACATAAACATTAAATATCACATGACAGAAATATGAATATATGTGTAGGTGCTTCGAAAAGGCTTATTTTCAGGAAAAGAAAAAGAAACCAATTTAGTCAGATGCTGAATAATCGATGTTATGTTGTGTTTTTAAGCATTTCCAAAAGAAATGCTTTGAGAGTCTGCATGGCTAATTTTTTGTTTCTTTTAAAATCCAGTCCACGGGACCCCGAGTGCAGAGGCCTGAGAGTTACACTTGGTTCCTAAAACATCTGGGTATCTTTAATTATAATCTCAATTTTCATAAAATATTTGTTTCTTGTTGTGTTTCTGGTGTTTGCAACAACCTCTATTTTTCAGATTTGCCAAAACAAATTAAGGAAAATACTCAGCTCTCCCTTTGCCAAATGTTTAACGCTTTTCCATGAAAGCAAATCTTATTTCTAATGTACATTAAACCTGAAGTAAATAACGCATCCTGTCAGAGGCAAACACTATTGTGCAAGTGCGAACAGTTAACCAATTTTGCTTTTGATAAAAATAGATCATAGGAGGGATTTCGTCATTCAAAGAACACACACATATGCGTGGTTATAAACAGTCTGCGCATGAACCTGACATGCCTATCGGAGCAAAACAACCAAGTACGGCGAACTAATGTCTTATTGAACCACCTACTCACCAGCTCTTTCTTGAAAAAACCTCGAGCGTTATGTTGACCAGGTCTCAAAGCTAATGCAAATGAACTCTCTAAAATCCCAGTTTAATTTTCCCCACCTAGGATTAAGGTATTATAATGATGAACTAATTTCATGGTGGTCCTCTGCTCAAGCACAAGTGCAAGAGCAACAGGCAGGCGTTTGGAGCCGGCAGGGTGAGGAGCAGAGGTCCTGGCAGGACGTGGCCAGACCCAATCACGGCCTGTCCCCGAGTCACTGCACCTATTCTGAGTGAAGATCTACTTTAAGATCTTTAATAAGAGACAATTCCGTACATCCGGATTAACTGCCTTGCACAACCTCTCAGGTCTTCCTAGGTTGTTTATATTAACATACATCTTCAAGTATTATTGACACTGTCCTTGTTTTATTAGTTTGCATTTACGTCGTTCACCATTTTATTATTCAAGATTTCCGCCGTTGCCAAGCATTAATCAATGTATTATGCGACGCGGCTGGGCAGGCTGCACAGAAGAGAGTGCCCCTAGGGTTACTACAGTCAAGAACGAGAAAAGTGTTTTAGACATGTACACAACATGTGGTTTACTATTATCATTAAATGAGGTGAACTGGGACTCTATACATATGGATTTTGAATTGCATAAATTTTGATTGATATCATTTGAAGACTGAGGCTCTGAAAGGCTAGATTTTGTGAAAGACGATACACAGACCAGCTATTACCACATACAATCATACCAGGAAAAGTCTCTGAAATGAGCAAGGCAGCTGGCTTTTAAATAGCTAAAACATAACATCAATACTTATTTTGAATAATGGAAAAAAGAGGTAAAAGACGTTGACCCCGGCAAGACAGGAACATGTTCCAAAAGTAGAACTGGCCCCCGGGGACGGGCCCTGCTCCACGGTAGCCAAGCCTCGCTCTTTCTCCTCCTTTCCGCCTCTCTCGGCACCCCCACCTCCATTCTCCCCCCTTTTCTCTGTCTCAAAAAAAAAAAAAGTAAATATTTTTTGAGCATTAAGCCACTATGGACAAGCGGCTAGAAAAAGAATTTTCACAAATTCAGGAAACTCTTGAGAGGTAAAACCAACATCCCGAGACAGAAGACAGGCCAGCTTTTGACACCAGGTTGGACCTGTGAGGCCTAAAACCTCCAGCCAGGAAGTGCTTGCCCTGGTCAGGGCTCCAGAGGCCCCGGCTCAGGCAGGAGAGCGCACAATTTTCCATGCACCACCGAAACCAACAGGCCTCTTCATGGGAAATTGGCTGAAAATGTGCTGACCGGCATAAAACTTTTATTAGAATCCGAGAGCAGGAGGCTGAACTTCCAGGGAATGACGGGTCTGAGCGGGTTGGGGAGCGCGCAGCCAGGACCAGGACCCGGCGCTCTCGACCCAACTGGCCCCATCCCAGGAGCCCGCGCAGGCGGCCACATCTTCCGTTGGGCTCCCTGGGCCCCCGGCCCGCCCCGCCCGCAAGAAGCCAGCACCCCGGTGCCCCGCGCGCCCTCCCGTGCAGTGCGCCCAGCCGGCATGGGGGTTGGGACGCTGCGCCCCAAACCTGGACATCATCGGGAAGGCCTGGGGGCAGGGGCGCGGGAACCCTCCCTCCTTGCAGAGCTCCCGAGCGAGCTGGGGGCCAGACTTTCTGGAAGGGGAAAGGTACATAAATCAGGAAATTAAAAAAAAAATAGTTTCTGCACATTTTCAAAACCCACGTTGCGCTCTCTGAGGTCCTTTTCATTTTAACCAAATCAGGGGGAACTTGTCCTCGCAGCGGCGAGGCAGATGGAACAATAAATCACAGGCGCCGTTGACTGCCTGCAGTGCGCTCTCCACAGCTGTCACTTTTTTGTCTCTTTGGTTTTAGCTGACATGGTTTGAGGTCCACTGTGAACCAATCTGGACTTTTTTTTTACAGTCATATCCATCAAAACGACCAGTGGCCATCGGCCCGCCGCGGCCATCGATCGGGTGGCCTCTGCCCCGCGCAGGCCGTGCGCCCCAGCTCCTAGGTGAGGCTGGAGAGAAAAACCTCGTTTTAGCGGATTTTTCCCTTTTTTTTTTTCTTGCCTCCAGCTACAGCTGTGATTTTCCCGAGCAGCCCGGGCTCACGTTATTAAAGTTGCATCAGGACAGATACAGAGCAACGCGGGTAACAGGCTGGGTGCTGGAGCTGGGTGCACCGCAGCCTCGCGTTCCTGTTGTTTTTTAAGTGTTGGAGGCGCAGGCAAAGCCAGGAGTGTCCAACTCCTTGCTTATTTTGCAAAGTAAACAAGCAAATGTTATGTGCATAACCTTAGCTGTCTCGCTAAAGGTCAGTGTGCCCTGCTCATTTCCCTGGCTGCCTTTTGGGGGCACTCTGATGCCGGGGATTTCCTTGGGTGTTGGGAAAACAAGACGTGCTCGCCTAACAAAGACTCAATCTACAAAGGCTGCAAAACAAAAACATTGATTACATTTGAACTGGAGTAGGGAAGTTTGCTTCCGTGTATAAAATATCAGCCCGGAGTGCTAAGTAGCCAGAGGGCTGGGCTGGGGCCAGGGTGCCAGTGTGTCCAGATACATGCCAGTGACATTTCTTGGAAAGGAAGAGTCCTCCTGTGCGGGGACTCCTGCAATAGTTGCACAAGACGGAGTGGCAGGCAGGGAGAATTCAGGAGCTAGGAGGCTAGGCTAAAATACCCACTTTACAGTTTCCCTTAGAATTGCATTTTCTTTCAAAGCGGCATCCTGATGTCATATGATTGAAAGTGTTTTCATTTAGGTAGAGATAATTTCACATATGTACACAAGTTTGAACTCAAGAAAGAACCAGGCAAGAAAAAACATTTATATGTGGGAATAGGGAGCTCATAGATACACAATTAAAAAAAATTGGCTGCTTAAAAATCCCCAGTTAGGTCAGGTTAAATTTATTATATTCTTTTATAGCTGAACTCCATGGTTTTGACTCGAGGTGACAGTTGAAATGCACCAGAAACCTTTGGAATTTCAGTACTATATATTACTATGAGGAAGAAAATAAAGTTCTACCATTAGAAGGGCTTGCCTTAAATGTTTAAGGGAAAAAAAATCTTAATTTTTCCCTGCAATTCTTTTTGTTTAAGTATGGAGTGAGTTACTTGGGCAGAACAGCCAGCTAAGCATAATATAAACATAGCTGGGAAGCATCTGCCCTTGCTCTGCGTTAGAAATTTTCAGATTGCCACAGTGCGATGGGGAAAGACTGCTCACACTTTTAAGCGAAACCACCTACTTTGGGTAACGTGCGTGTTGTCCTCCCGAAGAGTATTTTCTGGGCAGGACTCTGAGCCAGGTGTATTTTTGCTACGAGCACCACTGACCATTGATAACATCCACCAGGACAGAACATGAATCTTTTTATTCAAGGCTGCCAAGGGCTGTGCGAAGTTCCTTTTCAAATGAAATGCAAGGGGGAGGATTTTTGTTTTCCCCTAGAAAAATCCCTCTATTTTGAGAGGACTCCATTCATACAGTTCCTTTTTCAATTTTCCTATTAAAATCACCTCCGACTTTAGGGAAGAGATTAAACATGGAATCCATCCTGGAAGCAGTAACTGCGTCGAGTGGCAAATGCCTCGTACTGTGTCAGGCGTCTGCAGTGGATTTCGTAAGCCTCCGTACCTGCCCTGCCATCGGAGGGAAGGGCGCCCTGTAGGGTACCACGCAGGCCATCAGCAAATGCCCAGAATTACCTCTGACTGGGCCCGGGGCTGAGCAGTGCTCTCTGCTGTCTTATCACTGCTGTAACGACATTGAAATATGCAATGTCGCTGCAGTCGCTCTGCAGGTCAGAGGTACTATTCCCTGCACCATTTCTGGAGTTTTGCCTTCTGAGGATACTGCCAGCATCTGCCCAGACTGGCTCTGTGGTTGCAGGGTAAAGTAGCTTTATTTGGGCACCAGCGGAGAACAGGCAACGCAAAACGGAAAAAGCAACAAACGAAATTCATGCTAGTGCTCATACACTAAGGCCGTGTTTCTACATGCTCCCTAATTTCTACGCGATGGAAATCTGGCAGAAATCGCTAGTTATCAAAATCCAGAGGCAGGGTCTTGAAGGGCAGGTGTCCAGGGCTGCAAATGGGTGCATATAAATGCGAGGAATTAATTTCCCATTCCTGGGAAAGGCACGATAACAGGTTCTGTATCTTTTCACTGTCAGAGTGCACTGAGCACAAGGAGTTGAAGAAAAGGAGAGAACGTCTCCAATTCTGCCCCAACCACAGAACCACGGAGGCTTCCGGCTGCATTCGCAGCAGACAGGGGCATACTTGATGGCAATTAAGGAATCTGCTCTTGGGTTTGCTTGACGTATTTTTCAAATCATACAAACTGTTAAAAAATAAGCAAAACACATAAGCAAGGCAGTGTCGCCTGTTGTTCCGACGTGGCTTCCTTTCTTCCATCTGCATTCCAGGAGCTAAATGACTGGTCTTGTCAGCTCAAGATGAGATTGTGTTTTTCACTGTGACCTGAAAACACTCCCCGATGATATCGTTGAGGGATAAATCCTCCCTGTGGCTGTGCTATTGTTTTACTTCTATTTTTCACTTGACTCCAAGCCCTAGTGCAAAAGTAGCAGGGCAAACAGAGAGTCACTGGGGCTTGATTTTTCTTGCATTTGTCATCCTGAGGATAGGGTTCATACTTGCTGTTTAACCGAACAGTTTGGAGCTTCAGCAGGGCTGAGGAAAATCTCCTTGAAGGAGATTCTATTCATCAACAACGTCATTTTTAGATATGCAACTGAATTTTTCAGATCCCTTCCTTAGCTTCCTTACATTTTGCTTTGATTTTGTGTGCTAAATTTACAACAGAAAAAAAAGACATTATTTAAATGGCTTCACTTCTGTCTGTCAAGATATAAGACTTAAAGAGGGACAGATTTTTCCTATTTTAGGTCTTCAAAGGAGCAGAGGGAAAAAATATAACATGAATACTATATTTCTTCATGCTTTCTTCTAATGTCATTTAAATCACTCACTATTTATTAAGTATAAATCCTGCGGTGTGCTTCTAAGAGTAGTACCCAGAAATTGAAAGAAAATGGGAAGTTACAAATAAGTGTTATCCAGGATGGGAGATTGAGGTTGACCGCGGTACAATGGCCGGATTACACGGACATGTCGTGGGTGACACACACAGGTAACCAGCTAACTTGAGCAATCTGTCCCCTTTCATGAACCGCAGCCCAGCTCAGCCAATGCTATGGGAGGCTGGTAGTGGCCTTTTCAATGTTATTCCCATTACATTCTTTAATTCTTTTAAAACAGCATGGCCAGTGGTCAGTAATTGCATATCTTTGTTCTAGAATTTTCTAAAGAGCACATCAATAGGGTAAACATCAATTTGCATAGTGTTTCTCATCCAGCCAAAACCAGTACGTCGGACATTGGATGAGCCCTCTTGGTCTGCAAACACCACTCCTTGTCCAGGAAGCCAAAGTCTGTGATTGCAAGGAAAGTCTGTAAATTGCAAAGAGGACTGGCTAGAGCGCAGAGCTAGCCTTTCTCCTGGCAATATTTGAATATCTTAAGTAGAGAGTTGCTGTGAGCAAAATAAAAACATGTCATGTGCCCAGGTGACATTTTGTAGCAAACAAGGAAATCACAATCCAGGAAGTGTTGCATTTTATGCCAACAACAACCTGACAGTTTTCTCTGTAAAGAAAACATGACACTTTTCCAAATATCAGAGGAGGCGTCCACTGCTCAAGGGATTCCTGTCCTGTCACTGAACTGGAAGGTCGCAGCCTGGCTTCATGATTTCTGTGGTCTCAAAATGTGGTGGAGGAGGGTTTGCACGCTAAGTGCTGTAGGCTAAGGGAAATCTTTCCCTTCATCTCTGAAAACAGTGACAGCAGGAAAAAGGTCCTATGTTGACAGCAGTAACCTCTAGGTTTAAAGACTCTGCCCTAAGCAACTGGAAGTAAAATCACCCATGTTAATGGGTTTCCAAGGTTGTTCCAAGTATGCAAGGGCCGTGGGGGCAGATCGTACTCCGCCCCGACCTGGGTTCCACTGTGGACCGTGGCAGAAGGGATTCTTACCATGTACCAAAAAATCATGTTTCAGTAACAGCCTCAGACCCATGTATTTCCGCCTCTGCTTTGTGCTAGAGATGATCAAATGCACTCTCTCTCTGCTGTGTCCTCCAGACGGGGGCCAGCCCGCAGGGGCCACACACTGGTGTTCAAGGGAACGTGCTTTTTGGAAACCTTCTCTGTAGAACTGCTTTGAGGTGTCTTAAAGTGCTTATGGTCATTCTGTCATTTCCCACAAGTGCACACCAGGAGAGAACCTCCGTAGGCACCTGTACGGCGTGCGTGCCTCCGGACTGGGGCCGGCGTGCGTGTCGCGGTGCGAACCAGCCAGGGTCCTAGGAGGATGGGGAGAACAAGGGAGGCGGTGTTAATAAGGACAGCAGACTGACGATGAAGACACAGTTTGCTTCCCTTTCACAGTGAGAAGACTCGACTTTGAACCCTGATAAATGTTGATGCCCTGTTTTTATCTGGTCTCAGCTGTGCTGCTGAAATAAAAAAAAATTCTTTCAACCAATTTCTTTTAAGAGTGGGGTTCCATTTTAATTAGTAGAAAGGCAAAATGTCCTTTGCCATGTCAACACATAATTCTTTGAGCTAAAGTAAAACAGGCTGCTGCCTGCAACTGGAAGAAAAATAAAATATAATAAGAACCCAGGCTTGAAAGCAGAGAGCAGAATTGAAGTCGATTTGCTCCCCGCACACCCCTGCACACCCCTGCGTGGTCTCTCTGGTCCTCTGAAGCCCACCCCACACCTTAGACTGTAGGTGATATACTTCCTGTTGCCCCTTTTATAAGCAATAAGAATTTAATAACTGAGGGCAACTCTATAGCAATATTTATATGGGTCAAGTGGCTTAAAAGTATGCAATAAATGTAAAGTTATGAACCACATTGCCCCTTTTTAAATAATGCAATGAGCACGGAGATATTATGTTTCATATTCTGGAAAAAGGTGTTTCAGGCTAAGCTCTTGGCGTACAGCAGACATGAAAAGTTATACTGAGCCCATAACAAAGTCACTGCCTGCTTAATATGGTGTGTTATGTGGAGCTCCTCATCCTAACCTCAGCCCACAGCAAGAGGGTCCCAGATGGTATCAACAAAACCTTTGCTTTCTCATTAGCAATCAGCAAATTCTCCTGGTGTCTGCTAGTTTCAAATCAAGGCAAGTGCCTCTACCCCTAGTGTGAAGCCCAGTAGGATAATGGAAATAATGTTGCCTAATCAGTGGCGAACACTTGAGATCCCACATTCATAACGGGCTGGAGAGAATTTGGTGAATTTGCTGTTCAGCAGTTTTAACAAGTTCCCAGAGCCCTGGGAACCCATGGGACACCACGGTGGCGGGAGGCAAAAGCTGAGGACACACAGCCCCTGCCACAGACCCCAGACTGCCCCAACTTGCCCCGAACCCCTTGCACCCGGCAATCGTGGCCGGGTGGTCTCTTCGTCAATTGGAAGTTTGTGGGAAGTCAGATTTCCTTAGATTCTCGTGGCAAGTCCGAGCAAAGTGCGGTGCCGTAAGTTGCGTTCTGCTGTAAGTTCACCAAGGCAGTGCAGTGATGACTTTATGTTGCTGCTGTTGTTAGCTCTGAGCAGAGCTGGGATTGCGTCCTGGGGCAGCTGGTCTGGATGGTGCCACCCAGGCTACAGGAGGAACCTGGCAGAATTCAGAGGAGCAGGTGCAGGCCGGCCCTTCTCCATTCAGGGACCTGGACTCGATTTGTCATCTCCACATCTCGGGGTCGAGCTGAGGCTCCGCCTGCCTCTGCCTCCCGGCTCAGGGCCCCTCTCGGGAACAGTGAGTCCCCCTCGGGTCTTCAGAAGCTCTCTCCGCATCCACCCGCCCGCGAGGGTGGGGAGCTCACCAATGCCTGCCACACACTCCTAAGCACAAGGCCACCCAGTGTGGACATGGGGGGGGGCCTGGCTCTGAGTCACAGCCACTTACCAAGAACTGGGTTTGGATCCCACCCTTCCCAGCGCCCGTACTTCACCTGCTGCTCCTGTGCTGGCCCACACTTGTGGCTCGTCCCCAGAGTCTGCAGCAGCTCACCTGGTCTCAATGGCCGCCCACAGCATGGGGAGCGCGATGCCTGCAAGGGGGAGACTTTTCCTTTCACTGGAAGAGAAGAAGAAAAATCACAGCCAGGCGTCAGCCGGGCAGGCCTCACATGGCAGCCGCAGCAGGGCGGACGGACTTCTCCACAGCCGGTCAGGCCAGGCCAGCCACCCGCCGGCTGCACTCAGAGCAGGCCTCTCCAGCGCCTCTGCGGAAGCAGGAAGCAGTCGGGGGAGCGGCCCGGGAGGTGCAGGGCTCTCTGAGGAAGGGCCCCCCACCCGCCCCAGGGCCAGCAGGGCCAGTGCGAAGCGTGTGTGGCTGCACGTCACAGGGGCTGGGGCCGAGCTTGTTTGCTAGCCTGGCTGTCCTTGCTGCGAGGTGACAGCCAGGGCTTCTGGCGTGGGTTTTGAGGATGGGCCTGTGTGTTTGCACCTTGGCTGTCTTCTTCATGTCCAGCGTAAGGACTGTAGGCACAGGTTAGACACACAGTAGACTGCTAGTGACAACACCAGCCGTCCCCTAGCTGGCTCTCTCTGCTGTCCAGCCTGCAGTTGGCCACCGAGCTCTGTACTGAGGGACAAAGACCTGATTGGAGAAACCGTCTGAGCCTGGCATCGGTAGGAAGGCGCCCATGCTGACGAAACAGTCATGTGTTCCATGCCCAGGGCTGCTACATGTGCCGTTTTACCATTCGTCGTTTCTCTGTTACCTTCTTGATGCGTCTCATACCCACTTTCCTACAGCTAACTCTTCATGGAAGGAAGAACACGGGGAGGGAGGAAAACAAGGAAGAAGGGAGGGGGGCTAGCACACAAGCTAAATTCCACTGGGCGCTTTAACAACATGACTCCTTGTCGCAGTTCTCTTTTTTCGAGTAGTTTGGATTGCTTTCTGTTTGTGCTGAAGCAACATCTCTGTCCCAGATAATTTTTTTTTTAAAATAGGAGTTTGCAATGCAGAGTAAAAGTCAGGTGTTTAACAAAAAAAGTTCCACATTTTCTCTTAGTAGGTAAAGGCAGGAAGTGACTTATTTGAGCTCAGCATACTTCTTTAGTCAGAAACAGCTTACAAGCTGCATATGCATTTGAAGGATCTGAAAGAGCTGGAACTCGGAGATTATCTATCCTTAGTCCTCCCCTCCCTTTCTGTTATCTCCCTGGCTAATTAAGATCACCGAGGTTCTAAGAGCATCTACAATGACATGAAGCCTGCACTTCTAAAAATGCCTGTTCTGCAAAGCGAAAGGCCAGCCCAAGGCCAGCCTGTGTCCCACCACCTTGACCATGTTGTGAAGCCTTTTTAGACCTTTCTTCTCCCTTTGTGACTCACGTCCCCTATATACTCTCCTATCAGACATGTAACAAATGCCTTCCCACTTAACTGTGAGCTCCTTCAGGACAGGGACCAATGCACTCAGCAAATATGTGTTAAGTGAATGATGCATAGATCAGCAGAAGCGCAAGACGTAATTATTACACTATAGGCATGGATTTCAGGGCATTGGGAATGATACTTTCAGTCTTGCTTTTTTCTCATGGAATCCCTCAGAGTATCTTTCAACCATGCAGTTACTTGACTGCAACGCCTGGGAATCATGTTTGATTCTGAAGTGCAGCTTGGCGGAGGGGGCTGGAAACAGCAGAAGACTTCCACCCTGCCACTGCAGCTGAGTTGGCAGCTGACCTGGGCTAAGGCCATGCACAGGGCTGGAGATACCCTTGGCCTGGGTCCCATCCCAGCTCTGCTGCCCGCTGGCCCCTGGAACCTGGGCAAGTCACGTCTTTCCTCAGAACCTCAATTTCCTCATGTGTGAGATGTGAACAATAGTAGCTCCTACCTGAGGGGTGATTAAAAAAATGAGTTGAGCTAAAGAATGCAAAATCCTGTGCACTGGGAGGCCTTTATAAATGGCAGTTCTCAGTTTATCCATGTAGCACCAGGGTTGGCAAACTTGTTCTGGACAGGGCCAGATGGTCAATATTTACAGCAATGCAGGCCATATGGTCTCCGTTGCAACTACTCAACTATGCCATGGTAGCAGCCATAGAAAATATGTAAATGAAGGGGTGCGGCTGTGTTCCAATAAAACTTTATTTACAATAACAGGCAGAAGGCCAGCTTTGGCCTGCACGCTGTCCCTTGCTAACTCCTGATTTAGTGTATTAATGCCATCAAACCACCTCCTAGACAGAAATCTGTCAGCTCTTTTTCCAGTGCTCGTGGCTGGTCTTGGGCAGCATAAACCCTGCTGCCAGGGGAATTCTAATTGTCCCCAGAGATTACAGTCCCATTAATCTTACAACACTTTCATTCTGTATCTAACCTAATTCAGTTTTACAAGCACCACTGTGAAAGGAAAGAGTGTCGTCACTGCTAACGATATTGCCAGTGATACAATAATGTTGCTGCTGTGTAAGGTGTCAGGCCGGCCTCTTGCCTGAGTGACCTCCAGTAAGTTCTTTTTGAGCCCTCACTTGTCCCACACATCACACACAACGAAGGGGAAAGCAGCGTGCAGGAGGAGAATGGATAGAGCTGGTAATTTTCAGGTCATTCTAGGAATATAATCTGCCTAATAAAGCTATTGCGTATTTTGTTTGTTTATAATACTCTTAATAGAGTAATCTACATGTCTTCAAAATTTGACCTGATAGGCACTGAACGAATCTTGCTTCTTCAACTGAATTGAAAGGTTGTTGTACAGATTTATTTTGCAGAGTTTTTCAGTGAACTAATTTGTGGCGGTTTAATTTTTAAGAAAACACAATGATGTGCCCCAACCCCAGTGCCGGATGGGGAGTACAAGCCAGAGGCTCCATGTTCAGGGCTGCACTAAGTCATCGAGTCACAGAGTGTAAAAGGTGACAAAAGCACAGTCCTGTCTGCAGGGAAGGGCCATGCGGTGAGACAGGCTGCCCCGGAGGCTGGGGGACACTCCAGTTCCCGGGCGGGGGCGGAATCTGGTTTGAAGAGGACCGGGCGGCTCTCTGGGTGGAAGATCCGGATTCAGGGCAAACAGGCTCCACGGGTCCCACCTGTGTTTTGAGGTTGCCCTGGTGAGGACGGGGCTGTTGGAGGTTATGGGAACACCAAGGCCCTGGTCCGGCCTCCGCAGCACCCGCTTCCATCACTTCCAGCATCTGGACGATGGCTTAAGCAGAGCCACAGAGAACTGGCTCAGAAAAATCACACGTTTGGAGGACACAAGGGCAGGGGGCAATGGATGGGGAGAAAGTTAGATAAATGTGCCCAGCAAAGGAATCGCGCTCTCTGCCAGGAGCAGGGGTCATCTGGGTGGAGAATGGTGCCCAGCAGGGCAGGGGGAGTTGGCCACAGCCCAGGGGCTGGACCAAGCCCATGCCACGAGGAAGGGGAAAAGGGATGGCTCAGGACACCAGCATGTTCTCACGATGGCACCCGACACCTGCATGTGACGGCTGCCCTCATTCATTCGTTCATCCCATGATCTTTCGTTGAGTCAATTATTATGAGCTGGGCATGTGCTTCTTCTGGAGGATACAGAATTGGAATATGGCTCCCGGCCTCGAGGGATTCCCAGCCCAGTGAGAAAGAAAGACGTGCAGTTACTTGTTTAGTCAACAGCACATTTTTATGGAGCACCTACTTTGTGCTGGGTGCTTGGTAGGCACTGGGAATCCAGCCTTAAAACCACAAGCATCAGACCCGCTGTCCCTGCACTTGTCAGCTGCGGGAGGTGCCCATCTCGCACAGCCGCTCAGTGGTCCCCAATTCTGACACCTACAGCCTTCATGATCCGTGCTTTGACACAGGTGCAGGCTCCCATTCCCCACAGAGCTGAGCGGCACCCAATCACTGCGCTGGGTGGGGCTCTCGGTCCCTGTGGTCTGGGTGGAGTACGCTGTCTCCACTCCTGCCGTCACTCTGGGCTCCGGCCTCCCGGAGCTGGTTGCTGACTGCACTTGCCACCCATTGCTCCAGGATCCTGGGGACTCCTTCATTTTCCCAAAGTGCCCCTCACAGGAGGCCTTTGTGCATGTATTTTTCATTATTTTTTTAATTGACATAATAATTGTGTATATTTATGGGCACAGTGTGGTATTTCCATACATGTATACAATGGGTGATGATCGCATCAGGGTAAATGGAATATCCATCAGCTCAAACATTTATCATTTCTTTATGTTGGGAGCATCCAAAATCCTCTCTTCTAGCTATTTGAAAATATGGAATAAATATTAAGTATAGCCACCCTACAGTGCCGTGGAACCTGTTCCTCCTCTGTAGCTGTAACTTTGCATCCTTTAGCCACCCTCTCCCTATCCCTCCCCTCCCCCAGCCTTCCTACGTCCTTCCTGGAGGTTTCCTGGCCCTGGAGGGTTTCATGGCGAACGTGGGGCAGGGTCACTCTCCTATGCATCCTTCTGCACTCCTTCCCGGCGTGTCCCAGACACCTGCTCATGCAGCCACCTCCCTAAGGCTGGGTGGAACTCACTTGCTTTCTCCTGGTTCCCTTTGCAGAGGAACCACAGTCAGAAGGACTGAAATTACCCGAGACCAAGGGCTCGGGGGGCTCTGGTTTGCTGTGAGTCCGGTAGGCCCCTCCTCCTGGGCCAAGGTGTTGGCATCACTAAGCAAACTCATTCAGCAAATGAGAACTAGACAGCTGCCACGCTCCAGGCAGCACCCAGTCCTCCTCTTCCTGCAGGGAGAGTGACCACATGCCACTTGACCAAAGATGGACGGTGGCTCCCCACTGCGCAGGCTCAGACTGATGGAGTCTGGCGTGGAAGGGGCAGGGGGCTGCCTTCCCTGCCTGCTGGCATGAGGACTCTGGTTCCCTGGGGCATCTGTGAGGCTAAGGATGGCTTTGTGGCTGTCCAGGTGCCATAGGTTCACCATCTCTCTGTTGGGGTGAGCTCTGTCTCTGCACCTGCTATGGTAGGTAGAGGCCCAGGAGGGGAGGGGAGACACAGCTGTATCTCTTTGCTCAACCAGTGTACTGAGCCCCCCTGTGAACTTGAGAACAGGCAGAGAGCTAGGAGTTGACCACAGGAAACCCGCATTTGCTGGAGGGCCTGTGACTAAGAGGCTTTGGGGACATGTGACTTAGTTATCGCTCTTTATGGGGTGATTGATTTTTATATTAATACAAGTCTCACCCTCACGGCCAAGCCTGACTCCATGTAGCAGATACTGGTGTTATCCCCTGTTTTCAAATATGGAAACCGAGGCAGCAGGAGGGAAGGTTAAACCCCCAGCCTCAGATTATATGTGGCTGACCCCGGGCTCCAATGCAGCATCCTTACTTTGGAACTCTCCCCCATAGCCGCTGCGCTGTACACTTTGCAGAAGTATCACAGGATGTCACTACTGACCTAGCTCCCAGCACTACCCCTGCTACGGGAGACCGAGCTTCTCTCAAATGCTTCTTTCTGACCGGGTGGGCGGGGTGGGTTTTGGAGCCTCGGTCAGACTCGCACACTCAGGAGCGTGTGGGCCAGTCTCGGAGAGTCTCCCACCCGCTGATTTTCTACCCAGGCCAGAAATGGTGCCAAAAGGCTGGGGGATTTGAGGCTCTGAGTCCAGGACTGGCCTCGGCTACGCAGGCGATGAGGACGTGGGATCTGGGAAGCCCTCGGGTGCTGCTGCCGCTCTGAGATGGCGTCTGTGCTTTGCGCCCATTTAGTCTCCTGCCCCCTTCTGTAGCGTGCAGCCCCCGAGTGACCGCTGGAAGGCTTTCCCCACTGCCGGAGGGTGCACAGGGCCTTTGCGGACACACGGGTGGTGCTGAGCGGAGCCCCGGAGCCCCAGGACTGTGTTCCTTTTCTGGAATAGCTCAGCCTTTTGTCAAGAGCAAGTAGAGCAGGCTGCAGCCAGGGAAAAAAACTTACTCTGAAGGCCAGACACACGGATGTGAAATGGTTATCATCCTAATCAGCGAAAAAAATTTAAATTTAAATGATCTCTGTGGCACTCCTATTTGCTATGCATTTGTTTCTTCTCTACAAATAAATCTATTATTACTATATATTTTTCGTAGCATAATAATGGATGATAAAATTGGTTTATCTTCTCGAAAAAAGAACCAGCCTTGCTGGCTTTGGGCTGAGCAGTGTTGACCCAACCCTTTGGTGCAGGAGGAGAGGGGCACGGAACTTGCCATCAGACCTGGTTCCATTTACGCTCCACCATTGACAGCCGAGAGAACTTGGGCACGATACCTGGCTGAACGGTGAATTTACCTGTCACATTTCCTCCCTCTGGTCCTTGGTCGTGTCTCCTGAGCCACAGAAAATTCTACCTGTGCGAGGGTAGGGGATTGGACCAGAAGACCTTTGGACACTTCCTCTAACACGTGATTCTACAAAAAGATGCACGTAAGAGGAAGATCTTGGCAGACCCTCCCTTAATTAAATCTAGCGAACTCTTCAACTTTCTTCTTTCAAAATTATGGTCATCATTCTGACACAAAACAGGCACAGAAGAAAAATGGTGTGTTCAGTCCCCTGGACCAAACTCCACTGATGCCGACAGAGTCCAGAGCCAATCTCGAGGAAGAGAATTGGGTGTGTTGAGGATTTGTGCCCGGGAGAGATGGGGAGAGGTTAATGACCAAGAGTTAAGTCACTTGTTTTGACAAAAGAAAGAACGTGGTCCCTGGAATGGCGGTGGGTGCACACGCCTGCTCTGTCGTTAGAAAGGAACCCAGAAAGACGGGCCGAATGGTTTGTCATGAAGGTTTGCATCAGCCAGCAGAGGAGGGAGGAAATGGGAGCCTTGGCCATGGGTAAGACACTCTTCCTTAAAGAGAGAAAGATGAGCAGGAGGATGTTGGAGAGGAGAGAGGAAAACACCTACTGCCAATGGGAGGGTAAGCAGTGCCTTTGCTATTCAGGTACCTAAGAGAGGTTGCGGGAGAATAAAACTGTTATGCAAGTGGAAAAAGATTGAGCTCAGAACCTGTTGATGGTTCGCCTCTGCCAACTTCTCAGCTTCTTAATCGTTTAAGGACAATTTGCAAAATAGTACATGCAGCCCAGAGCTTTCAAGATATCAATGTTACAGTTGCGTTCCTACTGCCTAAGATACTGTCTTTAAAATGGCATGTCTGACAGCCAAGCCTAAGACGTCCGTGGCCAGCACGGAATATGCGGCGAATTCCACACAAAGGTGCAGCCTCTGAGGCTGAGAACCTTCTGAGTTGTTTCTTTATTTATTTATTTTTTCATCAAGCCTAAGATGTGATCATTAGTAGCACACCGATGTCCCTAAATTTGTTCTACTTCACAAGATTCCTTCCCAACTAATTTGGAACAAAATTTGTCCAACATTTGCTCTTTTCTTGATTTCACAAAATGTCATTTTTGTCCAAAGGAGCCTGCAAAACCTTGAAATAAGAGAACGAAACGAACTCAGTTTACTGAAATGCCTTTTGACTTGAAGGACAACTGCCTTCCCTCTCAGGGGTGATGGGTAGTGGTGGAGCCCAAGACCCAAGAGCAGCCCAGGAAGCCAAGGGAACACGGCTGTCGCAAATGGGAGGAATTGCGCTGACGCACTGCAGGGCTGCCAGGGGCCTCCTCCCGTCCTTGTCCTCCTCGTGGATGGACCCTCGGCCGATGCAGATGATGGTGACATCCGGGAACTTCAAGGGAAAGCACCTGGCCAAAGCTACTGCGGTGATCAGATCAGAGTGCTCCGAATCCAGTGACACTGGCATAGCTGCAGTAGAGACAGAGAAAGTCCCACGAATGAAACAAACATTGTTGAGAACGCTGGTCAGTTGGTGCTGATGGGGGACTGTGGCAAGCCATTGTGGAAGGTAGAAAGCAAGTACACAGTGTGATCTGCATGTCCCAGTAACTCCTGGCAACAGCGCCGTCCCAGAGTCTTTGGAGCCCATAGAATCTAACCTGTTAGTCCTTAGCGGCCCTCGATGCCAGGATCGAGAAGACCACAGTCCTGCAGGAATTGCAGAGGCAACAGCGGGTTGTCAGGGACCCTCCTGGCTTGCACTTTGGGCAATTAGGTGGTCAGAGCTCAGAGCACCTGGCGCATCCTCCTGTTCCGTAAGCGCAGTGGGACACACAGAGCGACGTCCCAGAAGAAGGAAGCCTTGTCAGGCAAGGGGTGACTTAAGGGAGAGGTGGCCCTCTTTCAGCCCAACTTCTTTTGCTTTTGCTTTTGAAGTAAGCATTTTCACTAATTAGTGATGTTTGCGTTTTGCTAAGGAGACAGAACAGTCTTCGGCACAATGATATGGTGATGAAGGTCCCCAAATAAAAATGCACAGGCACCTCACGACGCAGGTCCCTAAGTGCCAGCTGTCATTCTCCACCCGCCTGCCGTCTTAAAACTAACCTTTCTGTCACCTCTGTGTGTCTCCTCCCTTGTCCTATTATGCAGAACCAAGCTGAGTCATTGTTTCAAGCAGGGGTGACATGTTAATAGCTTAATAATAGTATAATCTCACAAATAATAATATGCTGTCACCCTGTCTGAAGCACAATGTTTACAGGAGATGTGGTAATGTATGATGACAGTAATTTGAATAAAAATGAATTTACTGCTCTTGTCTCATTTGCAGTAAATTTTCACATCTTTCATGCACAACTGGTGCTCTATGACCTCTCTCATCACTGCGTGGGCCGCGGCGGTGGCGGCTGGCTTTAAAGTGAAAGGCGGGCAAAGGAAACAGATGCCTGCAGCTAATAACTGATCTCCAGAAAGGAGTTCACACTGCAGCTTCTGGAAAAATCTTTCTTCCCTTGTTTACCAAGATGAGGCGAGCTGGGATGGGCTGTTTAATTAATACAAGCTGGAGGTGCCAGTTGTGGATTGACAACTACAGAACACTTGTCATTAAGCAAGTCAGGGGTTTGGGGGGTTGCTTGGAAGATGGAGGGACCCTTGGTGACATGGTGGACCAATCAGATCATTCAGTGCACTTGGTTCTTGTTCCTCCCAGGGGACCGCTGCTTCCCTGGTGCTGCGGCTTCATCGCACGCCCCTCCTCGGAACGCTCCCTCCACCTGTGAAAGCAGACGGTGTGCTCTGAAAAGGCATGCCCCAGCCTGAGGTCACCCGGGGTCTGGGCTCCTGGACACCATTTGCAGAGACTTGGCATGGGAGGCCCCTGGGCTGCCTGAGATCACTGCATCCTTCGTGGCAAAAAATTAATATGTGAATAATTGGTCTCAAATGAAGCTGTTAGTAAATTATGTTGAGTGTGGAGAGAAGGAAGTTATGACATCCTGCTGACACGCTTGTACTGGATATAATTTGATGGAATGAGGACAACAAATTGGGATTTGCTGGGACTCAAACAGGGACAGAGAGTTGTTTCTAAAAATGTTCCCAGCTTTGGGCATGCTCAGTGGAGAGGCTGGAAGAGAAGACGAGATACTGCTGGTCTTGGTGGGCCTGGGGGCAACCTAGCTGGCTGTGGCACACCTGGGGGCAGAGCCACACTGCCCCCAGCAGGGACACGCAGGCTCCTCAGGTAAGGCCAGAGGAGAAAGCTGATGAAGCAGTTAGAACATGCGCACACACCGCAGAGGATAGCAAAGGGAAGGGGGCAGGTCCTGGGGTGGGATTCGAAGTTAATTTGCCAGTTCTGGGATCACATTTTGACATACGCACCTGTGTCATCTAAGACCTTTAGAATGTGCTAGCAGAAAATTGCTAAGAACCAATTTATAAATAAGTCAAAAGAAGTAAATTTCTTATGCTTAAACCGGGGTGACAATTTATTATCAAATTAACCTTAAAGGAGCTTGGAAGCTTCTCAAAAGCTGCTCAGACCTTCAACAAGGCCACATCCCGTCGCTGGGATTACTGCAACGTCATGTAACCCATTCGGCATGGATTTTCCCCAGAAGAATGGTCTCAGTCACCTCCCCATGCCTGCCCCCAAAACTGTGCTACTTCTTTAAGGACAGACAATGTAATTGACCATCAGATATATAGGAAGTAATTTTTAGCATAAACAACACAATTCGCAGGACATATCTGCCACCACGTGTCACTGCAGGTATTGCTGAACATGGGGCGGTAAAATCACGTGGAGTGCAGGACTCTGGAATTATTAGTAGTCTCCAGTTCTTTATTTTCAGCAATCCGCTTCTACCGAACACTACATAGACACGAGTGATGTTTTACTCCCTGTAAAGAGTCAGTTGATCATAATTTAAGGACCCACTTTTAAAAATGAGAGAAAGGTAAGATATGAAGTGTTTGGTCAAGAGCTCTGTCTGCCTCTGCATTGCAGTCTGAGGCTTAGGTGCCTATCACATAATTGCGTTAACCTCGTGCTGAAACAAACTTTGCCGTCTGACTTCTAGAATGATACCTTTAAAGACTAAATGCCTTAGAAAAATTTCAAATCCGTGGCCCCTGGTCCCGTCTCGGGTTTGCTGTTGCTCCAGATTTCTCGGTGCGCGGTTGGTTCCTCTGGGGCCTGGGCTGCTGCCCTCCTCCTCTGCTCCCGGGATCTCTTTCTCTGGTGTCTGGCTCCACTTGTCCCCTAGGGCATTAGTTCCCTGAGGAGCTCTCCCTGGTGCCGTTGCCACCAACCCCCTGCTGGTCCCGGGTTCCTCCAGCTCAGCAGCCTCTAGGTGGGGGTCCTTCTCTGTCACCCCCGGCCCGCATCCCTGTGTGCCAGCTCTGGAGCTGCGGCCCCTCCCCAGCACCCATCCTGAGGGTGCCGCCCAGATCCACCCCCAGTAATTGCTTCAGCCTTATTTCGTGTGCCAGGCGAGTGGGAACTTTTGGAAGCTTTGGGGAAGACTCAGGAACAGCCTGATCGCGGGAGGCCTCACAGGCAGGTGAGGCTGTTCCTGGCTTCTCCCTTCAGTGCCATCTGCCTTCTTCACGGCGGGACTCAGGCCTCTCCACCACCCTTGAAAAGGCGCCGTTCCCGCTTCCACCCTGCCTCCTGCCTGCTCCCGTCCCCCACAGACGCTCGCGGGCTTAACCCTAAAGTCTGAAGCCCTCATCACATCTGAGTAGATGAACTCTTACATTTTAGCGTGAACCTTTAGGTTTAAACAGCACTGAAGAGAGCGATGACTCACAAATGAGCGTGCTGTAACCACACGCTCTTGTGACTGGGACCTGTGTTCGCAGCAGAGGCTGCCTGGGGAGCGTCGGCAGAAATCGGTGTGGGGACATGTGGGGTTGCTTTGGGTGGGGCAGAGGAGGCTGCTGTCCCTCCCTGAAGCTGCTTCAGTGTGACTTTTTGCATTTTGTACTTCCTGGCATTTAAAAAATTCAATAGTTCAAATTTTTTTACACAAATAAAATATATCTTGTTTTCCCATTATATAGATAAAACATGTTACCATTTTTTTAAAAAAGGTACAGAAAATAGACAGAAGAGAAAAAAAAATCAGGACTATTTTCACCCACAGATGAGCACCTTGCTACTTCTTTTCCTAGTCTTTGAAGGTTAGATCTCCAAAAAAGCAGAATACGAATTTTTATATACAGGATGAATTTAATCATTCTTTATCAAAGGTTGTGTGTCTTTTCTTTTTAAATGAATATCAGAATCTTCTCACAACACAAACTTTGTTTGCAGTGGCCTCGTGTCATCCCACTGGGCAGACGCACTAAATTTATGGATCCATTCCCCTGTGGTGGAGCAGTCAGGCTGATTCCAAACTTCTGCTTTTATTAATAACTCTGCAATGAATATATTTGGACATAAACATTTTTCTGAATTTCTTATTATTTCCATAGGACAGTTTCCCAGAAATGAAATTGTAGGGTCAAAGGGAAAAAATAATGATCTGAGTAAGTCTAAAGATATATCCAGCCCAGATGCTTTTGAAAAGGATGTGCATATACATGTATATATACACATACACACACATATACATACACACACACACGTATATGTATAGTCCCAAGAGCCTTGTAGGAAAGACTATGACTTAATTTCCTTTTGTGTCTGAAAAGTTTTTCCCTAACCTTCTGTGTTCTTCCTCATTGCCACACCTTTTTGAGAGGTTAGCTAATGGTTTATTTTCACCGTCTAGATGCCAAAGAACCACATTTTATGGGAATTGTTTCCACTTTGTAAAGTAATGTCAAACACAAAGTGTGCAAGAATAGCACAAAGAACCCTCCCATATCCTGTTCCCAAGTCCCTGTTGCGGTCTCTCCTTGTGCAGGGCCTGCAGGGCCGTGTGCAGTAGGCCTCGCCGAGCTCGCACAGTTCTGCGGCCTTTGACCTTCGCGATCTTGACAATTCCAAAGATGGCAGGCCACTTTATGGTGTATTCTTCACTGTGTGTTTCTCTACTGTTTTGTAGACCCCTGTTTTATGTTTTTGCAGAATACCACAGGAGTGGAGCTGTGTTCTTGTCACCGTTGTGTAGGTGGTAATTTGTGTCATTTCTGGTGGTGGTCCCTTAGGGTTACCTGGTTGACCTGCTAGATCTCTCCTCTGCAAAGTTACCCCACCTTTTCATGAATGAGCACGATGAGAGGAGATATGTTGGGACTGTGTAAGACACCACCCTTAGCCCACTTTTACCCACTAGTTTTAGCATCCATTGATGTTTCTTGCCCACGTGCATTGTTACTATGGTGTTTGCCAAATGGTGACTTTCTACCTGCATAATTTCTTCTACAGCCATCAGATGGTATTCCACCGCAAAGAACAATTTTCTCCTTATTTATTTACTTGTTTGTTTATGTCAGTATATCACTATTTTATTCCATGAGTTATAATCCTATGTCTCTATTTTATTCCATAGGTTATAATCTATTACTATGATTATTTATTTTGCTGCTCAAAATCCCAGAGTTAGCCCTTGCAAGCCCTCTAAGTTGCTCCTTTGGTCTTTAGACATGTTCTCTTCATTCTGTGAGCTCTTCTTTATATTCTGGTACTAATAGACGTTCCAGAAAAACCGTGTTCTATTCTCAACATAACCGCCATTTCTCCAAGAAGGCCAGGTTCCTTTTAGCAAAGAATGCTACTCAGAAACCCAGACCTGGCGCTAGGTGTGCTCATGGCTCCTGTGTGTTGCTACTCCCAACACTCCCTGTGTGCAGGACCGGGAAACGCGAGCGTGTGCATGCAGGTACACACGGTCACATGTGTTTGCGTCTGTACCCGTCCATGAGATCCAATACCTTCAATTTCAGCCTACCTCAAGGTTTACTCTAACTTCCTCCTTTGTATAAGGATTTTTCTCTTTTTATTCTGTGAAAACCTGGCTCCCATCTCCTTAATATATTTTCTTATTTGCTCAGTCCTCTCTATTGCAGCTAATTTCTTGACCTTGCCTGCCTGCTGCCCCTACTAGATTAACCCCAACTGCACTGGCTGCCTTACCACCAGGAAGGAAAGAAGAGAGACGAAAGAAAGTGGGTGGGAGGGAGGAAGGGGCGAGGAGGGGAAGGGGAAAGAAAGAGGGAGGTAGGAGAAGAAGGGAGACTATAGTGAATTTTATTTTATTTTAAGTCAGGGTCTTACTCTGTCACCCAGGAGTACAGTGGCACAATCATAGCTCATTGTGATCCTCTTGCCTCAAGTGATCCTCTTGCCTCAGCCTCCAAAGTAGCTGGGACTATCGGCATGCTCCGCCACAATCAGCTAATTTTTTAATTTTAATTTTAATTTTAATTTTGTAGAGACAGGGACTTGCTATGTTGCCCAGGCTGATCTCAAACTCCTGTCCTCCAGTGATCTTCCCAACTTGGCCTCCCACAGTGCTGGATTACAGCCATGGGCCACCAAGTAGTGAATTTTAAATGTGCCAGCCAAGTTCATGCAGCAGTGCCTTTGATTCAAATGTTAGGTTGCTGTTTGTCTGTAAGCTGCTTTAGTGTCTTCACGTATCTGATTTGCAAATATATTTGCAATATCAAAGATATTTGATGTTAAGATAAATGTATCTTTAAGAGCATTTGGCTGAGAATTTATTAATCTCCCATTCTTATTGCAACAGAAAGGTAGCAAGCACAGTGGTGGACAGTGTATGCCTTGGAGCCCTGTCATCTAGATTCAAACCCCTGAACGGCTACTTACAAGCTGTGTGACTCTGGGCAAGTTACTTCACCTCCCTGTGCCGCCATTCCTTTAGTTGTCAAATGGGAATAATAATTGTACCTATCTCACTAGCTTATCATGAATATTAAATTAGTTACTACAGATAAAGCACTTAGAATAATGCCTAGCACGCAGTAAGCACTTAATAAATGTTAGCTTTAGAGAGTGATTTTTGCTGATATTGGAAGATGAATGAATTATCACTTCCAGTCAGCATCAAACCAGGCCGAGTCTGGACAAGAGCTCAGGAGCAGCAGAGATAAGTGTAAGTGAGACCGGTTTCCCTGGCCTCTGAGGCCGCCCCACCGTATCTTTGTTGTGGCAGCTGTACCAAACTCATTTACCACCTTCCTCCTGTGTGATCTTGGGCAACTCACTCAACATCTCTGAGCCCCAGAGACCTTATCTGTACAATGAAGACTTTAGATTCTTTTGGCTCTCATATCTTATGCCTCTGAGGACCTACCTCATGTAGCACATACCTACTTATATGACAGTAATCCCAGAAAAATAAGGTAGTCACTGTCAAAAGGATGAAGGCACCAAGAAGCCACAGAGAGCCTTGACTGGCCACCTGCTATCTGATTCACTAAGCTGAGGGGCACACAGATGCCCTGGTGTAGCAAAAGGATTTAGCAACACAGTATAAGAATGCATTTTAGTAATCTGTTTTCTAAGTTCTAGTTCATAAAACCGTGGTATTCTCATACTCATTATCGATACCCATTCTTTTAGTTTCAGCTAGTGATTGCTTAGATTTATATGCTAAACGTGTTTAGCAACCAGTTTTTATAGGATGGACATGTTAAGCACAGAAATGTCATGATGGGGGTGCTGTTTCGGGGTGCTGGGTGATGGGGTGTTTTGGGTACTAGTTAGTGCTCATTCTAATCTCCCCGTTCTCTAAAGGAAATAGACACTAAACGGGAGCCATCTGGTAATGCATGCTGTACCTCTTAATTACAACGTTTTGAGTGGCACCTAAATAAATTTCATTTACAAGCACATGACTGCTTGTCAAAACTCTCTTGATAATTTTATTATTGTAATATACTTTCTTCCTTAATTATTTAGTTCCAGTAAAGTCAGGAATATTAATTTTTATGGAAATCACCTGCACCAACAAACCTAAGCCACAAACCTGCTTTTATTTACATATATAGATCTAGAAATGCATGTTAATCTCTCTACCCAGAAACCCACCATAATGGATTCTATGGGCCATTCAAAACTTCTCGTAACTCCTGCTCATCTCGACTTTTAAATGTAAACTCGAATGGAGTCCAGCACTGCCTAATCATTTGCGAGTTTGCCAGAAAGTCCCTGGAGGAAGGACCTTGTTCTTCTGCTCGTCCTTGTGGTGACCCCTGGGGTCAGCTCACGGGCCTGGTCCCGGCTCACGCCTCAGCGAGCCGGAGGCTTCCGTGAACCTCAGTGGAGACGCATGTCCGCGTGAGTGTTCACGCGGTTTCAGTGAGGAAAGCAGCGCTGGCTACGGCTTAGCAGACGGAAGGTACATTTCCGTGAAGCGGCGTGATGGTGCAGATGTCTGCATCAGTTCCCGGCCTCTGACCGCTCCATTCACGGGATTTGATTATAAAGAAGTACAAGTATGGTGGTCGGAGCCTGGCCTTGGGGGAATATTTATCCAGGCAATAAAATGCCACAAAATTAATACTGCTGCTCTCCCCCATGAGGTCTCCTGTCGGGGACACCCGGGACAGTCTCCCGATAGCCGCTGCCTCTCCCACACCTGTGGCATCGGAGTACAGGAAACCGCAATGTGAATCCTGGCTCTGTCACGCCAGAGAGGTTTCTCACCCTCTCCACAGCTCTGTGCTGCAGAAGCTCGATGGAGTGGGGCCCATCTGTGTGCAAACTAGAGCGTGTCTTAAGGGCCCCACTAGAAGCCAGAGCTGGAAACACGTGTGTGCACACAGAGCACGCGTGCACGCTCATGCAGTTCTCTGCAGCAGGCGCCCACTAGGCAAAGGCTTGGAGCTGCCTGCCCCTCCACCTTCATCCTCTGTGGTTCCGGTCCCTCCCGTGTTGAGGCTGGTGGGAGAAGCAAAGGAAAACAAGGGCCATGAAGTGAGCCGGGGGACGGTGGAGGGGTTACCAGCACAACAGGCGGGGCCGTCCCCATTAGCCTGTGTGCCACCACCCACCCCGGCTGTTGGGGTAAAGCCGCCTGTCGTGGCCTCGCCTTGCCTGCCATCCCGGACGAGCCTGCTGGGGCTGTGGGAGGAGCACAGAGTGGGCTCATGGGGGGTTCAGCCCAGTGGGAGCACGCATGGGATCGTGCTGTCTTGCTGGGTGGCTTCTGGAGGCCGTGAGACCCCTGGTCTATCCCAGTGGCTCCCAGCGGGCAGGGTGCCCAGGCACTGCTGGCCAGAGGTGGCAGAGAAATCAAAGTCGCTGCCCCCTCCGTAGCCAACTCACCCAGGGCAGGGCTTTGCCTCCAAGATTAAAGACAAATTCCTACTTTCAAAATAAAGCCAAGCTGTTTTTGCACCTTTTGACACTTATTAACTTAGGTCATTAAAAAGGAGGCTAATTAAAAACGAAGTGAAACAAAAGAGTCATTTGTTGAGTGTGAAGCCAGCTCTTCCTGCACTCAGCCCTGGGGATGGAGCACCCAGCCCCCGCCTGCCTGCTCAGAGCCTGCCCTGCTGCGGCCGAGGCCCCCTCTTTATGCCCCTCATTGAGGAGAGAAATCACTGTCCCCAAAATCAACTGAAGCTGCAATTCACAGCCCTGGAAATTTTGGTTTCCTCATTGTCCTTGGAGACTTTTACCGGCTGCAGCTAGAATAAGTGAAGTTCAATAAATGCTTAGTTCTTCATGAAGACATTTCCGAGCAAACCCGTTCCCACTAAGCGACACTTCACAGCCACGGTGAAGGTCGCATGGTCTTGCTTTGCAAGCACAGCCCTGTCCCACAAAGGGGCCAGAGGGGCAGACTTGCCTTTCAGGATAAGAAAAACAAAACTTAAAATAATTGTCTTGTGATGAAGCAATTCTTCTCTCCCAGGGAAAGGGTGATTTTGCCAAAGCACTGTGAGAGCATGGTGCTTTCTGATCGGCCTTGGCAGTTTGGTTGTTTTCGGGAGACAGGGAGAGATGGCATTTCAGGGGACTCTTGGAATTCCTGAAATCCTCCCAGTTTGCCATCCCAAGGAATCACATATCCTGCGATACCCGCTGCATTGCTGGTAGTCGCCATGCGGGGGTAGCCCCTGGCCCTGCCTCACTCCCCCAGGCCCTGAGATGAAGAAGGCTTCGATCTGCCTCTCCTTTGCATTCCTGGCACCTTTGTAGCAAGCACTGCCTGGCTTTGGGAGGGTTCCAGCGTCTGGCTAGTTTCTCCCCGCTCCCCAGTTTGGAGGTCTGTTTGACAGCGGTTTCGAGGCTCTGGGAAAGCCACCTATTGATCCAGAGAGAAGAGCCACACTTGGCCCTTTTCTAATTGTCCCTGGATCTAGCAGGGGAGGAAAGGCTATGGGCGGTTACTGGTAGAGACTCCCTGGGAAATACAATATTCGGATGCCATTAAGAAACCCATTCGAAGCCTGTGCCATTACATTAAAAATAAACCAGTGGCAACCTAGCAGTGCCAGGCAGCAACGCGGCAGGATGGGGACCGTCCAGAAAGGACCCAGATCTGGCCAGAGAAGGAGCATTGGCCCTTGGCCAGGGGCCCGGGAGGCCTGCGTACCGGTGTCCCTAACTCTGGGTTCCTGGACAGCTTGGGAGGGGCAGGAGAGAGCAGCAGAGCCGTTCCGCAGCCCGCAGTTCGCCGCCGCCTGTACCCTGAGAGCGCTGTGCACTTGGAGGAAAGAGTTAACGTTGGCTACAAACAAAGCAACTGTTGCTGGTGACTTTCACTTTGTGCTGGAATCTGGCGACCACCACAGTATCCTGCAGGAAGCAACCACGTCCAACAAATCATTTTTGGGTTCTGGAACGTAATTAACGCATCAGGTCAGGCTCGATCTGCCAGGGGCATGTTTACGACATTATTGCTTCCCTGACAGTGTAGGCCCATCCAGGAGAAGGGCTTCGATGACTTCCTCGCCAAAGTAGCCTCTTTAAGCTGCAGCACTTTATACCTGAATATTCGTGAATATTCATGTCAACGGCAAATAATAACAGTATTATTGTTGTCGAAATCTTTAGGGACAGGCACTGCCAGCGAGCTATGATTTAAGGAAGACTCACCCGCCGCCCTTCCTCTCCGTGACAGCGTTCTGTAAGGCCTCGCAGATGTAGAGGCCACATTTTGTTTTCTCTGCATGTGTGTTTTCTCTAAAGCCATAAACGTGCAACAATGAAATCTTACTTGCAGAGATCCCCATTATGCCTCGGTTCCCTGAAGCTGCCGAGATGACACCACCTCTTACAGGTGGCAGAGAGAATGCGGCAAACCCCTGAAGTCTCAAGTCACAGCAATCATCCTCAACTCCCAAATTGTCCTGGAAGGAGAATGGCATCGGATTTGTCTTAGGCTGTTTGGCCAAACTGGGGCACAGATGGGATAATGACTTTTACAAACAGCATTTTGATGAGAGGAGGGGAGAAGGAATCATATGTAAAATGCACAAAGGCTGCATAAACACACTGATGCCTGCAGCTGGAACAAACTAAAAAGATGTTTAATAATTTAGAACCAAGCAGGCAGGGCCTGTGCAGCTGTTGTGTGCAGGGGACCATGAAAGTCTTCCATTTGACAGCTGGCCCCATCTTTCCCCAGTTGCTACGTGGAGAAGAGAATGCAGATCTGGGATTAGCCAATCCCTGTTACCCTTGCCCATCTGCCACCAAGACCCCCAGCTCTGCCTCCCTCGCAGAGAGGCGCACACAAAAAGAAGGCCGGCCTTCCCAAGCATATGTATGCGTCGCTATTAGCCGTCAGGGCCGCCCGCTCCCAGGATCTGTTGACATGCCGCCAGTACATGGCTGCTGTCGTTTTTGCTGGAGGGCACATTTTGCATTTCACACATTTGCAGAAATACAAAATGCTGTTGGATGCAAACAATTCAGGGCCTAATTGGCTGAATTACTTCAATGTTACCTTGTGTCCCCCACCTGATTAACATAGCTCAGCTGGGAGGGCTGGGGAAGGAGGAGGAGAGAGGGATTTGGAGGGCAGGTGAGGCTGTGTTTGCCCAGGAAAGCGAGATCCTTAGCGAAGTCCCAGCTGAGCGTGGCCTGTGCCAAGCAGATAGCTGAGTGCGGGAGGGGCCGTGCTGGCTGCATTCTTCCACAGGAAGCCAGGAGGAGGGGGCTCTGCCGAGGAACAAAAATATTTCGGGGCACAGAGGACGCAGGCTGTCGGGGAGGAGCGGGGGCAGTCGTCCCTTTTGTGAGATGTCCAGGGTTGCGCCACCTCGCCGTCCCCCAGGTAGGCAAGGCACGAGGCAGCCAGCCGGGCCTGCCGGAGCCCGTGCCAGGAGCGTGTTGCGGGCACAAAGGCAGCCTGACAAAGCCGCCCGCCTGGCTCTGCAGCCACCTTCGCCTTCCCCGCTGCCCGGCAGTGTTGACTATGCTTGCTCGGATAAAAAAAAAATTCCCACATTTGTTTGGCTTTTTTAAAAATTGAAAACCCTGCTAATTCCAATCTCATGTTAATGTCAGTGTGACAAAAACCACAGAGGAGTTAATGATCATTATTAGAGAATATTCTGCAATCGCATCCTGTTATTATTAATGAGGCAGATTAGCATTTTTTTGTATGTAAAAGATTTTGGGGAGCTTGGGAAGGGTCTGAAAATGAAATAGATTTCTTTCCCAAAGACAAACATTCTACAGTGAATAACAGTGTTTGTATTTTTTCAATAAATTGTCTTATATCTTGGAATTTTCCCATCCAAACAAAGGCAGAGAAATAGTGTTGTTGACCAAACTGCCCGTTAAGAGCGTTCTTTTGGGGAGAGGGAGGCTTTGGCAGAGTGATTCCATTTTCCATCTATTTTTAAGTCCCCTTTTATTTTAATGTGAGCATCTCAGACACACTGTATCCACGTTCTCACCTGACGCTGCCCCGGGAGCCCTCCGAGTTTCTCCTGGAAATAATCCTGCCGTGGTTGCTGCCGTGGCCACTGGCCCTGGCCTTGCACAGCCACCCCGCACCCACCAGGGATGTCTTCCAGCCACTGACAGTTTTCCCTGATGCCAATTTGGGTGCCATTAGCCAGAAGTCCAGAAAAACCCCATGAATTTGTCACCTGCAAAAGACCCAGAACCAACGCATGCTCTAAATGGTTTTGTTTTTTGTTTTGTTTTTCTTTTTGGTCTTTGTGAAGGAATTCCTTCTTCACAGCTTGTAGCTTCATACCTTTTGGGGGCGAATGGTCCAGCGCACAACAGAGCTGCAGGCTCAAGCCTGTGTGGTCAGGGGGACATGCGGGAGCCCCGCAAAGAAGAGACTGCGTCCTGGCGACTGTTGTGCCGTCTGGTCCAGATGCTGCCACTGCAGAGTGTGGGGCAGGGAGAGGCCCAGTCGGGGTTCTCCCCGAACCTCCACTGAACAAGGAGTTTGCTAAGTCACGTACCGTGTGGACGGGTGCAGGGCTGAGAGATGGGGACACAGGAGGGATGAGGGAAGGACAGTCCCCCTCCCGTATCTGGCACCTACCGTGCCCGGAACAGCACAGAGCACACACGACATCGGGTGGGATGGATGGCAGATAGAAACGCTAGAAGTGTCACGCGCTTACAAGCAAAGGTCCCAGAGCTGGGATTGCACCCGCTGGGGTGGGCAACAGAGGATGATCCTGACAGCCAGCGCTGGGCTGGGCTCTTTTGTGGGCATGGCAACACGGGCTGCATTTCTTCTAGATGGTTCTGGTGCAGATTTTCCCCTTATTCTGATCTCTGTCACCATCTCTCTTCCTGGCCACATCCACAAAGGACTAAGTTAGTCTCGGCATCATTGCCACACTTACGGATTTCTTTTGAGAAGTCCCAAATAGCTCACCCCTGGCTATGAGGGTTCACTCCACTCTTCTAATTGCCCCAGAGTTAGGGTCTGTGTCTCTCCGAAGTGCCAGGAGGGTCTTGGGACGGCCCAGGGACAGAGCTGCGGACACATCCTTTGGGGTTTGGCCTTGGTTAGTGGTCCCATCAGTGACTGCTCACGCTGCCTTAGGAGGGCTGGGATCCTCCCTGGGGTGGGTCAGGTCCTGCTGAGCAGACCCGTGAATTGGTGAAGGCTTCACTGGTACCTGTCCCTTCAGAGGGGAGGTATCCTGGTGTCACTCTAGGATGGGGTTAGTGCAGTGACACTGTGCACGGGAGATGGTGTGGGCCAGCAGGGCCCAAGAACGGGTCCAGCTTAGGACAGGAGGGAACTGCCTCTTCTTCCTATCAGCATTGGGAGGCAATGTTGTTCTGTCCCCTACCCAGGGCTGGTGAGGGTCCCAGGACCCACCACATCCTTCCAGCTTCGGTGTCTGAGCTGCTTGACTCTGGGAGGGGCAGTGTACACATCTTAGCGTCGTGGAATCGGTTTCCACGGAGACGGCCACTGGCCAAGGGGGGAACAAGAGCTTCCCCCGGCCCCAGTTCCTGCACCTGCCCCCAGCCACTTCTGCACCTCCTGGGCCTCCAGGTCTTTCTGACTGTCGTCACAGCATCTAGACAAAGAGTCAGGCTGGCACTGGTGCGGCCTCGACCCTCAGGGAGCTTTTCTTGAGGATGTCACTGGGTCACCATCTGCTCTCAACAGGGCAAGAAGTAGGGGCTCAGAGGGGCTGCCACGGCCGAGCCAGTACCCAGGACTGCTTGCCTCCCACAGCCTCTGGGCCGTGCTACGGCTCTGCCAGCACTGCTCTGGGGCTTGCCCTCCCTCCCTCTCACCTGCCCTTCTCGGCAGGAGTGAGCCCAGGTGGGTGCAGGGGTGTCGGGGTGCCCACGCTCCCGCCTCCCAGGAAGGCAGCTCCTGGGCTCTGGGCCTCCCTCCTCTGGGGTCTGGCATCCTGTTGGTCCTCCTAGGACTACACACTTGCCGAGGGAAACGGGGATTTTAGGCCAAGGTGCAAGAGAGACTGAGGAGGAGAGAGGCATTTTGCAAGGAAGTATGAAATGAGATGGGGAATTAATGAGGTGGGGACACAGGAAGGCAGTTCCAGATGGCTGACGAGGCGTCTGTGCCTTGGAGGTGAGAGGCAGTGGGACCGGGCAGCGGTGGGGACGGCGGCCTGGCAGGGCTATGCTGCGGCCGGAGAAGTAGTGTCCAAGTCCCCCAGGAGAAAGGGCTGCAGCTCAGGAAGCCCAGAAAGTCACTGGCTGCTGCACGAGGCCTCGTTTACCGTGGTGCAGCCCAGAGGGAAAACCCCTGCAACCAGGCGCAGCAAACACCGCGGCTCCGCCCGGCACGGCGCCTGGCACTCCTGCAGCGGGTGCTCTTGAAGTTTCAGGGAGTGGCTGCAAGACTAATAAAAATCTGACGCTGACCCTGACTTCCCGCCGCACAATATTTACAGGAGGGCACAGAAGACCCAACTGTATGGACTGGAGCAGCGCTCGGAGATGCCTCCAGACCCCGTGATGAGGGGACAATGGCCCTGTCTGGCTGGGCCATTTTCTCCCTGTCCGGGTTCACAGGGAGAAAACTGATGCAAACTGTAGCCTGGGCCGGGTCCCTCTGAGCCCCCCTGCAAAGGGGGCAGGGGCAGGAGGACCTCCCGAGGCCCCTCTGTGTACCTGGTGGGGAGCACCCAGCCTTCCTGCGGCCCTGCCGCTGCGGTGCTCGCCCCCCTTCCGGGAGAGCGTTTTCTAAATGGCTGGGAGGTGGCATTCAGGACAGACCACAGGGCCGACTTTCTGTGCGGAATGCTCATTTCACTGTCTTTTCGTTTGAAGGTCACAGAAGTGTGGAAACAGCCCCGGAAACAAGCCGGCTTCTGTCAAACTCACACCGGTCACTACTATTTTAATTGTTTATTGATGCTAATCACTTTCCGAACAATAGGAATCCCCCTGGTCTTCATGAATCTACATAAAAAGCGTAAAGGGAAGCCAGAGAGAGGGACGCGGTTCATGTTTAGTTATCCCAGTGAGTGGAATGATGAGTTTTTTCTTATGCTATAGAAGATTAAAAAAAGAAGACAGAGAAGCTACAGTCCTCTAAATTTTCAAAACAAGTTTCTTCCCTCTGTGCAATTATGTTTACTTATAAATGAAATAACACGATTCTGAGTATATGTGCATTTATAAATTGCACGTAAATATGTTTTATACGCGTGTGCGTAAATACACACAAAGAGCAGGCCGACGAGCGAGTGCTGGGGTGTATTAAAAAAATTCCCAAACGCTTCCTGCATGTCATATATAACAGTTACATTTTTTCCCAGGCTTTGGAGGAAGAAAAAAAGCGAGAAAGAAAATGAAATCCAGATTTGTAATTCCTAACAGGAGAAATGTGATCCTTTTCAATGTTTAAGTAATATTTCCTGTAAAACATACGGGGCCATCTGTGAAGCCGTTTCCAGACACATTTCGAAGTGGCGAGGCGACTGGGAGAGGCAGAGGTGGCCGAGCGCTGGCACTGCGACGCGACAAAGTGTCCCCACTCCCGCACGGGCCGTCATCTGTTTCATTCGCCTCCATTTCTTAGAGGGGGAGGGCCCGCAAGCACCAGCATGGACACCCAGAAAGCTGTGAATAGGTGCACAGGTCATCCCCCTGCTGACAAGCCAGCCGCCGTGGAGGAGGAGGGCACACCCCGGAGAGTTCCCTGGACTGCGCCACCAGAGGAATCCGTTCAGCTGGGCAGCACGTCGCTGAACCTTCTTGGCTATTTAAGCCCATTATAAAATTTTGTTTTATTGTTGATCTCCAGGGTCACCTTATGGATTCGTGTCAGTAAAATGTTATGGCCCTGGTATAATAATCACTTTGTGAATGGTCCTGTTTTTCCAAAATCTCATCGCATCTGAATAGTCAGGAAATATGCATCTCTCCTCTAAGAATTTCTGTTTAGTTTTGATTATTTTTCAAACTTTGAATTGATACATCCTACATCCGATTCCATTTTTAATACCAGCATTGATTGATTTCTTTCCTAGAGAGTTAAATTTTCGTGTTGGTACAAGATGGTTTTAAGGGAACATTATATATTTTACAGAATCAGAACAATGCATAAGTATTTTTTTTTTTTTATTTCCAAAATCTCATGTAAAGTTTTGCCAGACCTGATACGGGTACCAATCAGCAGCTGGCTATGATGCAGTTTTTAATGAACCGCAGGGTGTTATTTGGATTGCACATTTAAATTTTTAAAATAGAACTTTAGACACAGTGCTATTGAAAATATTCTCCCAAGTAAATGCGGCTACAAAAAAATCTTTGATACCTATATTGGACTCCTCTTTTGAAAATGATATTTGTATAAATAACATGACTTATATCTTAAAAAGCTTTTCTTCAATACAGCATAGAGTTCTTTTCCTGGGGCAGCACTTCCCTTGTTTAAGTATTTTTTAAATTTCTTCCTCCCTCTTCCTTTTGGCATCTTCTCTGAATTTTGATTATGTTTTCTCCTCCACTCACATAGTTAGCATGAGGGTGAGTCACTGAGTTGAATACAAGCACAGCTTTGGAATAATTTATTCCAGAATCACGAATGCACACTCCTTTCCAACAGCATCTCTTGTTAACCCACCACACTGATGAACACAGAGAGCTTTATCAGCTGCTGATGTTACATTTTTGAGTATCCATATCATATCTTAACTTCTGCCCCAGAGCACATCTTTAATAGCTGCGAAGTGTGAAAATCGGAAGGCTCAGAGCTGACAGAAACCACGTGCAGGTTTACCGGAGGGCTCACGCTCGCTGCAGAGACAGTTGTTTAACACTTTCTGGCGATAAAAACGGTGACACTTCATTGCTCAGAGAAGTGTCCTCTGATATTTTTCCAAGTGGACTCCCCGATTTTAGACACGTAGGAGAAAAGCCTTCTCACAAAGGCTCCATGCAGCGCGGCGTGAGGTCAGAAGAAGCCTGCCTGGCAGCAGTCCTTCCCCCCGCTCTCTCTTAACGACTTACAGGACACACGGAAAGAAAAGGGTCAAGCTGGAGAAGGCCTAGGGAAGGGCTGGACGGCTCTTCAATCCTGCGTTTTCAAGATCCATTAGCCAGAGGGCCCTTGCTCTCACACATCACCGCTACTTATGTACTTTCAGAGAGGGAGGGTGTCGACCAACGTTTCTCAAATAGGAAAACTACGGCCCAGGGAGGCTCTGAACATTATGTCATTTATTCACACAGCTATATCCGCACCGACAGTAGATGGTCACTTTCAATAAAAGGCATGTTATAATTACGAAAAGTGAAATTCACCCAACAAGGCGCTCCCCTTCCCCTCAGAGGATGCAAACTGTGATTGGTGCCACCCCTTCAAGCCTGTGCTCCACCTGCCGTACCACCAGCTATAGAGCATCCCGTTTCTTACCTTCAGAACAAGATTAAAACATAATCCATACGACCTGGATGCAGCATAGACCTGAAATGATTCATAAAAACGTCTCCTGTTAGGCCCAGAACTACGAAGTATGTATTTATTTTGCCATTCAAGGAATGCTTCGCTCAAGACACAGGGAAGTTTTGTGGATGCTGATGGGTGGGTTTTACCTCCGCTGGCGGGGAGACTGCTCGGGAGCTGGTCCCTGACACCTGGTTCAAGTGGCAAGCGGTGGACGTCTCCTGGCAGGTGGATCCATGAACAAAGCCAACGGCTTCGTCATTGCTACCCGGCCCTTCTCTCCTAACACAGTCCTTGCCTCCCCACGCAAGGATCATCTTCAGAAAAGCACCCAGGAGAATTAAAGCTCACAGGGCTTTTTCCCCTTCCTTTTCAAAAACATACCTGGGAAAGCTTAGAATGCTTGTTCTTATTTGCTTTTCTCAAATTTCTTGCTTTGGTTACTCCTGGAAAAATAAAACCACATCTGGCTTAGGTTCCTTGGACTTCATCCCATTTGTCCTTGGGAGAAGAGTTGAAGGTGACCTTTATTTAGATGTTCACTAGGAGTGGCCGTTTCTGGCTCTCAGATCAGACTTGGGGGGTCTTTAAGGGTGAGAGTGGGGGCCACTGGTGGTCACCCTGGGCGTCCTGAGCTAAGGCCATCTCAACTCGTGTCAGACAAGGTCAAGCAACAGCTTTCAGTCAGGTGCAGAGTAAACAAATGTAAATGTTGGATATGGCGATTTATGGCCGATTTTCATTAAGTTCTTCCTTAGGAGGTGAGCATTTTATGGAACACTGGGGACCCTTAGAGTGGGTCAGATGTAGTTCTCAAACAAGACATATTATAGCTGTTTTCTTACACATCCAGCTTTAAGATACGCAGCCCAAGAAAAAAGTCTGCTTTGCTGGGAAAGTGTTACCTAATTACATGGGTGGCACTTCCCAGGCAGGAAGGGGTCAGGTGCTTCCAAAACTGGAAGAGGTCACGCAGGTGCCGGCTGGACATGGACCCAGGTGGCCACTGGTGCTTGCCTGCCTGGATTCTAAATATGAATTTAATGGAAATTAATTCATTTATTCCGTATTTATTTGGAAACTTTATTCATTTGCTTTCAGAACCTCCTAGTCTCCTAAGTGAGTTAGGCTGAATCTCCATGACACACATGAAAGACTCAGCCATGGAACTGTTGCCAGAGAGCCAGAAATACGTTCCTCAGCCAGGAGCCGGAGTCTGACCTTGGTAGGACCTTGCTGGGGCAGCCTCTCACGGTATCACCATGTCCACCTGCCAGGTGACTACAGTTGGATGGCTCCGGCTGGATGCTTGGATGATGCATCATTGAAAGTTTCTACTTCCATTGACCTTGAAAGATAAAAATCTTGCCTCTTCTGCCAGCCCCTGCGGCCCTCAGCTATGCTTTCCCCAGTTTGGCTGTCAAGGTTGGACAGCTTTGTCCATCTTTTTGCCTCATGTCAGCCCTGGGTAACCCCTTCCTCTTGCGGCTTCAGGAGCTCCTGGAACTGGATTTCCCTTGGTCCACCCTCCCTTGTCCACTCCGCAATGTAAGTGCACCCTCTAAACTGCCTTCCCTCCCTCTCCCTGGAAATCAAACTCTGGAAGAGGAAACTCGAGTCATCAAAAGAACGTGTCCAGAATTCATAGACTGGAGGTTGCCCAGAAGTCGGGGAGGGGGAAAAGCAGAGTTATTCCTTAATGGTTTCAGTTTCTGTTTTGGGCAGTGGGAAAGTTTATAAATAAGGTGATGGCTGTACAACATTGTGGCTATAATTAACGTACACTTAAAATGGGAAAATTTATGTTATGCATTATATATATGTAGCGATGTTTTTAAAAATTAAGAAATGTGCCCAGGTCGTAGTCTACGATGTCCTTGAATTTGTGAAAATGCCCCAAGCCCATAGTCTCTCTTTTTAGGGGAGGCGCCTCCTGGGATTGTCACCACTCAAGCTCTCGGGTCAGCCAGTCTGTCCACCCGAGATCTTTATCAGCCCTTAGGCCAGCCAGATGGGGTGGTCCTGCTGGGGCCTGCGAGACCATCTTTAAAAGACATTGTGGAGTCCTCTCTAGGCACCGGCTGGGCAGGGAGGTGGGTCTGGGCCGTGAGGGCTCTGTCCTTGAAGGTGCTGTGAATGCCATCCTCACAGACAAGACCGGACGAGCAAGTCCTGGCCCGAATCAGGAGCGTGTTGCTTTTGTGAGGATGAGTTCGGCAATAACAAGAGCTGAAAAGCACATTTGTGTTGTCACTGTGTTTACTCAAAGTTTGACCTCATTATTCCTAATAGGTAAAATCATGAGAATTAAGGTAGTCCTGGAAAGGCTTTATCTGAGTAGCCTCATTTGGAGTTCGAGGGAGATGTTCCTTTGCAACATGGTGGGCAATGCGGTGATCAGGACGTGTCCCCACCTGGTGGGGGCTCTGGTCCCCAAGCTTTGTTCCCTTCTTTCTTCTGGTTGTGGCTTCCTTCCAGCTCACCCTGCTGTGAACTTATTAAAGGCTGCCATGGTGGGGCTCCAGGCTGAATCTGTCCCAAGTAGGCTTATCAGTAGCAGATTGCAAAATCCTAAGAAATGCAAATTTTTACTTCCATTTTCCACCTTGGAGTAAAGTAGGAAATAAAAAAAAAAGAGGAAGTGGTAGTATATTTGAATAAAGAAACTTGAACTTAACCAGTAGTAACCAAGCAGAATCAGAAAATGTGGCATGAGATTAGGTCTCCCTAATTGAAATAATTAATAGGTACCGAACAGACTTAAAATTTAGTGATACCTTTAAAAAAACATTTTTTTTTAAAAATAGTTTGCCTTTCGGATTCCTGGTGCAGAAGCTTGTTTTAGGAATTGTTTTTGGTCCCACAAGTCAGCTAACCTTTCAAATGAGATTAAAATCTTTGGGTTTGGTAAAGTTTGCATAAATATTTTACATGGATCCATCTATAATTAGGTTATAACATTAGAAAGTGCCACGCGGCGTTCCCTTTCCACAAATTAGACCTGAGCCCCACAAACAAATTAATTTGTGTCTCAGGGTTTTGACTGGGCCTCTCGGCTCCGCTTCCGCCTCACAAGTATGCCTGACCCTCCAGATTTCAAATGCCTGAGGGTAAAAAGCAATTATAAAAACATGCCTCTCCCAGATCAGCTTTCCCCTCTGCCTTGTCTCTGTTTTATTGATGGGAGATTGAAGGAAGATTCAAATCAGCCATCCTTCAATTCCTCACCAGCAGCAAAATGCAGAAATCATTAGCTTTTCCTGTGTAAAAGACTTTGTCCTGCCTTATTATTCAAAACCGCTTGCTCGTATGACTCAAAAAGGGCATGTTGAATATTTATTTCTAATTTTCAGCACTGGTAAATATTATATCACTTTGTTCCCAATGTTCTCTTTATTTTGCAAATTTTATAGCAGTTAATTAATGCAGCACTGTTATTAGCAACATCTCCCCAGTTTTCACTGCCTGCATTTAAGATGACATAGCTCATAAGGACTTTGTTGGAGAGATTTCACAACCAGGCCGTGTTTGAATTATAAGATCAGTTCTAGGTGAATAGGAGCTCGTTCTCAGTGGAGAAAGCTTTTATTGCAACTAGAAGGCTATATTGCAAACCTTGCCTTGTACCACCACAGCTAATTTTATTTAGTTATAACCACTATCATCCCCCCCAGCCCCTGCAAAAAACAAAAAAACAAAACAACAAAACAACAAAAAAGGAATTTGGTATAAAAAATAGCTAGTCATCCAATTTTAAGCAAAGTGAGAGATAAGGATTTGCAGCCTGGCAAGTGAAAAAGAAAGCTGCTGTAATTCACTGTTACCAGGGTCCACCCCAAAGGAGCGCAGAATTGTAAAAATATTTTTCATTATTTGGCAACATGTTTCTATTTATTCACAAGGCTAATTTTAAATGCTGCTATTCCGATTTTATTGGTGATATAATTTTCTATCTCGTAGAAACCTGAATTCGGTTGATCAATAAAAAATAATGAATATGTTATTGCGAGTAGGAAAAATATAACGTTCATTTGGCTGATGCATTTGATCGATATCTATAGCTAAACTCTACACTCGAGGCAAAAGTGTGTCTTTTTAAAAAAAACTGAATCTTAAAATGGTCTTCATTTTCATTTTCCTTGACTCATTCGGCAGGAAAGGAATACATTGAGAAGGCGCTCGCTTGAGACTTCCAAGACAGCGGGGCCCAGGGTGATTTTCCTGGCTTCCAGAAGGGGTGGCTTGTGGGGAGGCAATAGGCCGGTGGAGGAGTTTGGTGCCGCAGCAATGCCAGAGCCAGGATGGCAGCCTGGGGCTTAGTTGGGCCATGGGAACGGGTTTGAGGTGGGAGGAGTCCCCCGAGTGTTTACAGAAAGAGAGAAAGAGGAGAGAGTTGACCCCTGATGGAGCTAGGGAAGTCACACCCCTTCAGAAAAGATGCCAGGATGCTGGAGGAGAAAATGTTCCCAGGACCCTCCCTGAATAACGTGGCTCTTGGGCACCATAGCCCTCCACTTTCAGGACCTAAACCAGCTTCCAATAACGGCACTTGACATTGGGCTTCCTTTGTCCCCCACCAAACAGGGGTGCCCATGATGGAATCCTCACAGCAGCCCTGCAAGGTCTGCACTGCTCCAATGGTTACCTACTGCTGAGTGTGGAAGGCTCTGGAAGGGACAGCAGCCACCTTCAGACCCCCAGCTGGCAAGGTTGGACCCTGAGTTCAAGCTGCCTCTGGAATCCGCATGAACCACCCCCCCTCGGGTGGGCTGCTAAACTGCCCATCTCCAGGAGGCAGCGTGGGCTGTGGTGGGTGGGAGGTCACATCGACTATGCTCAAGGACATCCGAATTACTCATTTGTAAGTGGGGGACCAGGGAACAGTCCTGTGGGTGGGCTTGGGGGTCCCAGAGAAGGTCAGGGGAACCAACCGGCCCCACCTGGGATGGCCCTGTGCAGCCTTTGCTGTTGACATCAGTTTCCCCAGGGTGAGGCGGGGAGGGAGGACCCTCCCCTGTCCACCCTGGCACTGCGGGGCCGGAACGGCCCTGCACGCATTGCCCACCCCCACCCCACCTCCGTCTCCAGGGTTGGATCTGGAGCAATTTCGTCGAGCTGCAATTTTAAATAGCCAGTGCTTTATTTTTGGAATCCCAGAATGTGAGCCGGGTTTAATGAACCTAAAGCCATAACGTTTTACTTCTCCTTTGATAAAAATTTGTATTTCATATTTTAAAAATTGCACTCATTCTGCCAGTTGGCGTTACCAGCCAAGCATGACCCATTCGGGCAACAGTCACAAACTGTACTTTTTCTTGGTCACAGTGTCTTTGTAACAGTTTAGTCATATGCTGGACAGAGTGGAGTTGGACTCATGTCCAGGTGGCATCCCACGAATTGGAGGGGCAGGTCACTCTGGGTTCCCCCCTGGTTGCAAATTCATATGCTCGAAACCTGTTATGTTCAGATTGTTGAGTCCCAAAGTAGGCAACCAGTGACAAGAATTCCTGAACTCCACCTCTGCATTATTTAGGAAAACTGAGTGACACTTTCTTTACATCTCAAAGCTATTTTCTTTAACATATCGTTGAGGCTTAGACATTTGTAACCATTTTAAGAAGAAAATATTTGGTGCTCACTGAAACAAGATAACCACGTTGTATTTTTCTATGAAAATGTACTTTTTGATTTTACAAAGATGAGATATATTACATAGCTGCCTTATCACATTGGTCCCATAATACATTTGAATCTCTCTTAATGCCATTATTATTTAAGCAACCCTGTGCTATTGATCATCCAGGCTTTTTCTTAACCAGTACATTTTTGCTCTTATACATAGCCCTTTGAGGAACATCACTTCTACAGAATATATGTGTGTGTCTGTGACTATTTGCTTGGGGTACGTTGCCAGAAATGTTGATCTTTCTCGCCACAATGCCTTCTAGAAATGTTGTATCAATTTGCCCTGCCAACGGCAGTGCGTAAGAATGTTCTTTCCCTGCACTCTTACTCTCACCAGGAGCTATCTGTGTATCTACTGATGGGGCTCAGAAAACAGCACCCCAAAAGTAAGGCCTCAGAAGCAAAAGTTTTTCTCTGAACTTCTCCTGCCCTCCTGCCTGGCATTTCCATTCCTCCCTGAGACCAGCATAGAAACCGGAACCCTCTTCGCCACGGCAGGTCATAAAAGCCAGAACCCCCTTCCAGAAAGCCAGCCATAAACCCTGAAATTATTCTGTGTAAAATCTGACCGTAAAGAAATTGTCTGACCTGCCTCGTTAAACTGTAGGGCATAAGACCCCATTCCAGAGGGTCCTGCCCCACACCCGGAAGGAAGAGTGTGCTCAGGAGGCCAAGGAGAGCCAGACAGACGGGCCTCGCTGGGTTCCCGACTTGTCCTGTCAGATCAGACCACACCCTGTCCGTCCAATCACGTTTCTACGCGGCTGTCCATACTATGTTGAACCAAAGCGTAAAAATGAACCATATCCCCTATATTTAGGGGTCTTCATTCTGAAGGCTCCCGTGTATATACGTTAAATGAATTTGTATGTCTTTTTTTCCTATCAATCAATCTGCCTCGTGTTAGTGATTTTCAGTGAAACTTTAGGGGACCAAGAGCCTTTGTTCCTACACTACATCTATCTGCCTACCTACCCGGTATGTTCTCTCTATTTATCTACCCGTCTGCACTTCATCCATCCATGTACCAATCTTCCACATGCCTGTCAGTCTACCTACCCACTCCCCAGCCATCCATTCGTCTGTCTGTCCGTCTACCTACCTGAGAACCATCCAGCCGTCCCTCTGATGACCTTGAGTGTTTGCCCGTCTGACAGATGACAGCGGTGGGCGTTCTGCTGTGTTTAAATTTGCATCTTCGCGTATCATGGGTTTATTAACGGTTTGAGATCCCTCTTGGTGAATGTCCTAGTGGAACCCCGTACCCATGTTTCCATCAAGGCTTTTGTTTACTTATTATCAATTTGTAAAAGCTCTGCTTTTATATTTTAACATCCACATTTTCTCAGTTTATCCTTTGCATTTTTGCTTTGTTATATTATTTTTGAACACAGCGGAGGAGCATCTTTATGCAGTTAAGCGGACCTGTCTTTTCCTTTGTGATTTTGCTTTTGGTCTCATCCTCACGTAGGTCTCCTTATCCTCAGATTGTGCAGATATTTTTATGCTGCATTTTCCTCTGTTTCTGGTTTTGTGATAAATTTGAATCCCTCTGGAACTTATCTGAGACATGGATTTTTTTTTCCAAAATGAGTAGTAATTTCTCCCGATACCATTTATTTCATCTTGATTTGAATTATATTCTTGGATCTGTTTCAAGGTGTCCTATTCTGCCCTATGTATATATCTCTGCACCAGTAAGACATTGTCTCTGAATATGTCCTCATTTTCACTTAAACAGGTGCCCGTCATTCTCGTTCTTTATCCTAATATTATTTTTTTTCAAATGAACTGCAGTATTATTTTATCATTTTAAAGTACACCTGTCAAAAATTGTATTGTAATTATCTTGAATTTGCAGATTAATTTGGGAAAAGGATGGGCTTCTGTAGTATTCTGAGTCTTGGGACATAGTTTGCACAGGTTTTACAGATTTCTTACTGATTCTTAGTTATTTTATATCTTTGTTACCAGTGCCTATTGACACTTCTCTTCAACCCATAAGATGAAAAAAAAAATTACCACACTTCCAGTTTTTCCTTTTTTATACACACTTTTCAGTTTTTAACTTTTGTATTCAGATAATTATTTCTATTATTGTTATTATGTTATCTTACATTGTTTTTGCATCTTTAAATTTTTTTTGCATTTGTAATCAGTTTCATTATCCTATTTAAACTATTTACACATTAACTCTTGAATTTTTTGATAGTTTCTACCATTCTTTTTTTATACTATTAATCCCTTTTTCCTTAAATAATTATTCTGATTTATTTTCAGATTACTTAAGTTCATCTTTGAGTGATTTTCCTTTAGAACGTATACAAGGAGTTACAATTTCTAAATCAGAAAAATGATAGCTTTGGTGCCAATATAATTGCCCTCAAAACTTTGTAAATGATGTGATGTTATGTTCTAGCAGTTAGTATATTAATTCATTAATTTATTAATTATTTATTAATTTATTCCGAGTGATAGTAGTAACAGTAATTTTCTTTCTCCTCCCAGTCTAGAGGACAGGAGGGTTTGAAACGTGCGCAGCAGTGTGTCCATGTGGATTATGTGCTATTGTCATAATTATTATTATTTGGGGCCTGGGGAGCTCATGCTCTATAAAAATGTACATTTAAGGGGAAGAAAAATTGTTTGGCTAAAAGATGTTATTTTACCAATACTCTTCCTCCGCATGCTCACGGGCTCCTATTAAACATAAGTTGAATTTCCTGAAACTTCATCCTTGTGTCATTTGTGTCAGCTTTCTTTTTATCACATTTATCTCTTTATTCTTTAGCTTTAAAATCTGGGAAAATAAAAATAATGAGAAAGTCATATACTGCTGTCTGAGTTTTCCGACGTGCTCTGTGCTGGTTCCTTCACTAAAACACAGCACACACGGCTGCCAGCCTTCTCATGCTCTTTTCGTGATGAATGTGGCATCGAGACGGGGGTCAGACACGCTCTGTGGTGGACAGACCCCAGGGTGGCCCCGTGGTCACGCCTGTTTGATTCCCTCCCCGCGAATGGGGACGGCAACTATGGGACCCCACACCCTGATTCCGGTCCCTTGTGCGGTGGAGGTGAGGGGATGGGACTCCCCATCCACCAGGAAACCGTGTCCGCCAACCGTCTGAGACCCCGAGCACACGCCCTAGCGAGGCTGTGCCCAGACCCCGAGCAACAGAGACTGTGAGTTACAAAGCGTGTGTGCTTCTTAAGCCGCTAAGTTTGCGGTAACTTGTTACACAGCAGTAGGAAACTATTAATAATATACTCACTAAACTTCTCTGCTATGTCTTGAGTTATCTAGGTGAACACTTATCCTGATATTTTTTTTAATATGTAATTTGTAATTTCTTTTGAAATATGTAATCTTTTCATATACCTGGTGACAGTTCTCTGCGTATTATGGAGTATTCTGCGAGGAATGGGCCCTATGAAAATATTCTAGGCCCCAATAAACAATAATGAGAATTTATTAGGTTTATTGTACTTCAATCTTGGCTACATTGATGGACCAAACCTTGATTGGAAGCTTTCATTCCCCTCTCTCTTGTTATTTCCAAAGACCTCTTTTTGCAGTGGGCAGCCTCAAGTAAGACAAGGACAGCACAGCCAACAGGCACCGCTCTGTCACCAGGGATGTGGCAGCGGCGCCCTGTGCTGGGGTTAGAGCAGCCGCTTATCCCGATTTTATGGGCTGCATCACCTCCCGGTCACCTGCAGGAGCTGTGCTAGCCTGAAGGCTGCTCTTATCTCAGGTTTCCAGGGCGCTGGCCCCTAAGCTAGCCCAGAGCATGGTGGGAGGTCAGGCAGGAGGGTGGCACCCTCTACTCCCTCCCCGGATACCTGAACCACATCTCACAGAAATTCTTCAAAGTCTCTAGTGTTTAGGTAGCACCCTTTCCTGTGTTCTACCATGGGCAGATTTTCTCACATTTTTCTATTCCTTTCAATACCTGAACATTAAATCCTGGGAGTTGGTTCAATCACAGGGCAGATATTCTTTATACACCAGAATATAAGAGAAACATAGATAGCCATCTTCATTTTAATTCTCTAAAATCTTTGGCAGGGTACAGCAAATGGAAATGGCCTTGGTGATTCAAAATACATGTGTGAGTATGAAATGTTCTGAAACTTGCAGTGCAAGGCTAAATATTGAATCCTGTATAAATCCCATCCATGAACATTGTGGATCACCTAGTCATGCTTGGTCACCCCTTCAGACATAGGCAGTGCTAGAATAGTCCAAGGAAAGCCAGGAGAAGACCCTCATTCAGCTGGTTAGTCTTCCTGTCCTCACCACTGCCTATCCTCCTAGGAGCCCACATTATTCTTGAATCTGGGTCCTCTCCCATCTGCTGCGCTCTGTTGTTCCCAGGGCAGCAGCACTGGCCTTGTGGAGGTCACGGCCCTGCCCCTCCCTCCTGCCCCATTCCTTCCCCTTGCCTCTTCTGAGCTTTTCATCTCCTGGCGGATGAAAGAGACTGTCTCTCCGGATCTCTCACATCTGTGAAAAATTCCAGACACTGTTCTCCTCTTTGCAGTCCTAGAAAAGCCAGTTTAGGATGGGGGCTCTCTTACTCATCTGCTTACAAAAGATCTCTGCCCATCTTTTCCCTGGAAGGTTGTCTGTGTTTGGTTCTTTCCCCAGTGACTTAGCCTTCCAGGTAAAGACAGGACCGTGGCCATCTTCCATGTGATCCTGAAACCCAGAGAAACTGCTGGCTGCAACTTGGCTGAGGAGAGGTGAGGCCTCAAGAACAGTGTTCAAGGAGGGGTCGGGATGCAACTAGTGAGATGCCGTCTCTGGGTCACAAAGAGATGAGTGCATAGACTGAGAAGCAGTGCTTGGGAACCTTGGTAATTATTTGACTGAGTACCGATATGTCTATTGAATTTAAAAATTAAAGCTAGTTTTATGTATTTTATATCTCTTTTTCGTGTCTTTATAAATTCATGTTTATTGTATTCTAGGAGTTCCTTCACCAGAGAGAGTCTGAGGTCGGTTCGCAGACAGAAAATCTGTCTGCTCACCCTGGGCATCTGGGGAGCGAACCCCATTCCAATCAGCTCTTTCTGAGTCTACAGCAGAAAAAAATAAATAAGACACGAAAACCCCAGTTTTTATTAATAAAACATCTTACTGGGCAATTGACCACTGGTTGAGTCAAAAAGAAAGAATCATTGGGAAACTCCCAGGAACAAAATTACCTCCTCACAGTGACTGGTTCCACGTATGCAGAGGAACGGCAGTGGGTCAACGGCGACTTTGCTCCACTAAAGCAAACGATGCTCTTTACAACTTGGTGGTTTTTTCTCAAATATGTGCTCATCCCAAAAATGTGACTCACGTTTCTATAACACGTTTCTTTGAATCATTGCATGATATGAAATAGAGTTAACAAATACATGTCTTGGTAATGCATGTATGTCTTGGCTATATCAGGTATTTCTCATAGCTTTAGTCTCTAAAACCTAAGACCATCCTCTCTTAGGTGATAAGTTACGAAAAAAAATTAGCTTCTCAATTGTTAATCAAGAAAAATGAAATAAAAATCCAGTCTTCATTATTACTGTTTAGATTCCTAGCATTATTGGCGACTTTCACGAGATCCACTTAAACTAGTTTCATTTAAACTGTAACTATTCATATTTTTAAAATCATGCTTTTGTTATTCCAGCTTGGGCATAAGAATTGTTAGAATAATTTGGTATATGTTAAATTTTTTTAAATAATAAAAACATGAAGACCAGTGGATATACATGCTATGTATTGTATAAAGGACAAGGGGTATCATAGGTTGGTTAGACTCCAACGTATTTAGGTTGGTCTTAGATGTTTTCATTTTTGGCAACTAGTAGTTGGTGATTTGAAAATGATTTGTGCTCTAATATTAGAAAATAGGAAAATCCCACTTTGTACTTCTTTCTACTCACATTGCCCTCCTTCACTTGAGCTGACACCAAAGGGATGCTGTGACTTCAGGTGCCATCATGGCAGCCACCTGCATTTTCCAACTTGGAGGAGGGTGTGATGAGCTTCTTGAAGAAGCTCTTGTCCCACCTCGGCCTGAACCACGTGGGGTTGCTAGGAGGCTCTTCTGTTTCCCCAGCACCGTGACAGTTTAATGAATGTGACTTCCCTTTAGAGGATGTGCCACATCTCCAAACCCCACCTCTGGAATCCCTGTCGCATCTGAGATCCGCTGGAGTCTCCTTCAGGCTACACTCAATCAGAAATAAATCAGCAAGAGTCTCTGGGCAGAACATGTTCATGACGCTTTGGAGAGCACAAAAGAAAGCAGACTGACACCATGCTTCCTTGAACATTTGAAACCAGTTCAAATCTACTGTTTCAGTCTTGAGCTTCATCTGGGAGGGACATAGCTTAGCTTGTCATCCCAAGGCAGAGTAGATAATTCTCAAGTGACTGCTAAACTTCCAAGGTCATCAGGAGCCCATGGATCTGCTTCCCTCTTTCCTGTTCATTAGGAACAGTCTTCTGCATTCTTAATTAGCCTCGTCATTGAATTCCAAGGAGAAAGATACAAGGGATGCCCTGGTAGCTGGAGGAGGCTTAGGGCGTGGTGGTGCATGCTGGTGATACCCACCCACCAGAATGAGGAATATATAAACATCTGCAGTTATTTCTTTAATCCAGAGTGTTTCCTTTTTGTGTCTGAACATATCCACTTAATTCCATCAGTTCTGTATGCACTTACATTTCATACAGACAGATACACGGACACTGGCCTGTTGCCGGGTCTTAGGCAGGTAGACTGCCAGACCATGGACCCAACACCAGATGAACCCTGCATAGGTTTCAGCTTTAGGGTCTCATTGTGGGGATTAATGGTGGGTGACAACGGAAAGAATCTCTGTGCTAATGTCTTCGTCAGGATAAAGGACTTAACCTTTGGCCAGAGAAGATGACATTTTTATAGCATGGAAATTCTGACACATTTACAAAGTCCTGGTGATTTCAAATGGACTGAAAGTTGTTTTTCTTTCATGTCCGCTCAAGCAGGGGAAGCACAGGTAGGAAGAAATCTCATCCGACTGCAGGTTAGTTACTTTCAGTTCCAATAATTGAAGATTTCATAGTATCAATTTCTGGTGCTCTAAAGCATGTCCACCTTTTTGCTTCTACAAATTGATTAAGCTTTTTATTTGATATCACAGGAGCCTCCGGAGAGTTCTAACCTATATTTCAACCTTCAAAGAAATTCATACCCACAAGATATTTCTGCTGGACAATCTTCAAGGTCATTAATATAATGCTTAGAAATTTTCAGCTGAAAGTGGATTGAATCAGAGCCTTTCTCTATGTGTTTCCTCATAGCATGATTCAAAAAGTGGCTTGCTTTTCAAGTTTCTTAGGAAGTCAGCTTTTATTGTATTTTTTCTGTACCTTTAAATGCTGACAGCCAGGCAGATTTTATGACAAGGAATGATAAAACTGACACCATAAAATAATAATGTAAACTAACCAAGAAGTGTTTAAGTGTGGATGGGAAAAAGTTGAAGAAACATTTTTTAAAGTCCTTTATTTGGTTTTATCTGCAAATATATCTCAGAAATTTTAAAGGGAATTAAAAAAATAGATGTAAAGGTGATGTAGAAGCCCAGCTGGTGAGTTTTTAATTTCAGTTATTTATGTTTCAGGTCTACAATTTGTATTGGATTCCATTTTGTACTTCCCATTGATCTGCTTATATTTCTTATCTGTTTACTCATGAAGATCACATTTTTCTTTAATTATTTGACCACTTTATTATTTGATTGTTTGAACATATTTATATTAGCTTCTTCAAAGACATTGTCTCCTAAAATCAGAATCCAGACCATCTCTAGTTTAGTTTTTATTGCCAGAATTTAAATTTTTCTGTTTCTTCACATATTTAGTGATTTTTCATTGAACACTGGACATCGTAAATTACTTGTAGCCGTTCTGGATTCTGTGGTCTATAATGAAGAGAACTGGCTCCGGTTCTAGCAGGCCATTCAAGTATAGGCTGATCATGTTGACTTGTGCTTGATCGTATGCCTTGTTTGTGCAGAACTCTTGAAGGCTCAAGGTGCTTCCCAAGCCAGTCGAACTTGTTAGGGTTCAATATCAAAACACTGTCTCCTAGCAGATAATACCTGACTTTGGTTTTATTCTTTGTTAGAGTGATCTAGAATAGCTCTTACTCTAGGATGAAAGATCCCTGAGTGAGGCCTTTTTGGTGTCTCAGTTGTACGCCCACAGTGTTAAAGATGTGTCCATGAGATCTCTCCACTCTGGCAGCACTAGAACTCCAGTGTCCCCAGGACTGATGTTCTCCCATCACTGATTGACCTCTAATGTCCTTGTGCTCCATTAAATCCTATGTCACTTGCTATTTGTGAGCCTCTGGTAGTTTCATCTTACAAATACACAGCCCCGCCCTTAGCCATGGGCTCGCAGGGGTCCCCCACATGGACTCTGGGGCTTCCTCCTCTAATCCGATGCCGTTCCCTAACCTGCACGTTTGGGCCCCTTTAGTTGCCCTGAACTGTGATGTCTGCTCCCTAGACTCACTGGGATTACTGCGCTTTGCATCACAGTTGGGCAATTGTCCCTTGGCAGGAGCCAGGGCAACTGTGGAGATCACTTCATGAGTTTTCCTTCTCTCAGGGACCTAGTCTGATGTGGCCAGTTGTTGAATGCCTGATAACAATTGCCTCGAATACTCTGCTCAGCATCATGGCTGTTGATGGCTACAGGGCTAGTTTGGCACCAACTGTCCCAAGATGGCTGGCAACAGTTTGGTTTCGATGCCTTTCAACAAGTTTCTTATTATATATGCAACTAAAACTTGGAAAATATAATTACAGATACAGCATTAAAGGCAATTATAGTTATAGGAAAGAATATAATTATTAAAATATTGACAATATATACAAAATAATTTAACAAACTTCAGGAAGTTGGGATAAGAGAAATGGAAGTTTGTCTTTAATCTAACTTCCTGAATTTTAGTCATAGATCATCATTTTAATTTTATGATTTTCCAGGTGATAGAGTTCAATAGATATTATCTAAAGTTAAGCATTCAGGATTTGGATTATATAATCAAAGTTATAAATTTGTCCTCTAGAATTGCAGTCCCCAACCCCTGGGCCATGGACTGGTACCGGTCTGTGGCCTGTTTGGGACTAGGCCACAGAGCTCCTCTCCTGCCCTCCTGACCCCGCTGTCTGTGGAAAATTTGTCTCCCGTGAAATGGGTCTCTGGTGCCACAAAGGTTGGGGACCACTGGTCTGGAAGCACCAGCAGGATGTAGAAAGGAAGGAAGACGGAGGTAATGAAAATAAACTCAATTCCTAATTTTACATAAACCAAAGTCAGCAGACATTACATAAAATGGGTACATCTAGAAATAAGAGTTTAACTACATTATTTAAAGCTACCGTGGTAACTTCCAGAACAAAAAACATGAAACTATTAACAGCGGCTACTTCTGAAGAATGGGAGTAGGGTAAGAAAACAAAGATTTTTTTTTTTTAAATTTTCCATTTTTTTCCTATGATTTTAAATTTCACTGATGTAATGTTTATTCACTTTCTTCCTTATTTGTTAATATACAGTAATATTTATTTACTTCATTATTCATTTAGTTTACAATGTACAACATTATAAGTTCATGTGAATATATTTTTATAAAAATATAAAGGAATACAAGCAGATGCAGGCTGTGCTCAGCTCTCAGCACATGCGAGTCACATTCCATTCGGAGCCCGAGCCACCGCAGAGCCACCGCACAGCGCCGGTGTGTCCCTGTGTTTCCCGTCACTGTCACATCAGCACAACTTCAAATATCCAGAGGAAACTCCACAAGTAAGATAAGCGCTCATTTTTGCCATGGGATGTCAAACATTTAGATTTCAGGAAATATAAAAACTATTAACTGAATTCATCACTTTTCAACTGGAAGACACGGAGTGTGAATACCTAATTGTACCTTCCCAGTTCTATTTCTTTTCTCTCACACGTCACTTGATTTCTTGCTCTTCCTGGAGTCTCCGAAATAATAATAAAAAAGGAATGAAGAATCAATTAGAAATGCCTTTTACCGTGTGTCTGTCCTTGGCAGGGCAACACGCACCATGTGCTTAAACCGAGGCTTCAGCAAAGCTGTTCGGTTTAGAGGCTCAATTAAATGTTTTCAACGGTTTATTTTCGGGCAATGCGTTTAAGCGGATTCGTCTTTAAGATGACATCGGCTGTTTATGGTTTGAAGCTCGAGTTGGGAGTATAGGTTGTCATTGAAATAAAATAGGAAACTTCCCAGGCTTTATTAGGGAGGTTTTTAGGGTTTGCCATTCCTTTCACCTTGACATTTATGCTAAAATTTAGAGTGCTTGATCTTTCCTACTCTAGTTCCTTCTTTACTAAATGGGGAAAACCATAAAATCCTTGCAATGGTTGTGAAAAGGAAAAAAAGGCAGCTTCAGAGCTGCTTTGGAAAAGCTCATTTCAGTGAACTGCACTTTTTTGGCAACCGCAAAATCCTTTGGGGTTAGACAGGAATAACACTGGAGAACCCAGCTCCCACGATTTTGATAATGAAATTAAAAATAAAATTGTCTGCACATATTCCAAACTAAGCCCATATCTACATTTGCCTTTATTGTAACAAAGACATGCAAAAACTCTGTTGCTTTCTCTGGGAAAAGGTAATTATATATTATATTAGACAGTCACAAATCCATCAACTATTTTGTTTTCTAAAGAGCTCATCACTGTGCTATTACTTCCAGCGGATCAATGAATGATGCTATTGGGTGAGTGACCCCCCGGTCATTTTCATGCTCATTGCCACAGGTGGGGGCCAGCAGGTAAAACAAGACAGACTGCCGTAGAAGCAGCACATCATCACTTTCAGAAGAATCAGACTGAAAATGGACTTTTGGAGAATTCTTTTTAAAAATATTTTATAACATACAGAAGCATCCATGACCAAATTGTCTTTACAGAAAAAACCTCTTCTACCTGTGGCCAGGCCTGAATTTAAAACTCCAGTGCACAATTTTGAAAAGATAAGAATATGGAATTTAAGGTAAAAACAATACTAATTCATAAAACACAGAACTCATGTATGTCAGAATAAATTTAGCTTCTTTCTAGATTTTCTAACTGCAGAGTTCTTGGGTGAATTCACTGAAGCTCTCTCTCTCTCTGTCTCTTTCTCAACACATATTTGCCTGAGTTTTGGGTAAGCTAACATCAATGGTGGGTTAACGTCAATAAAGTGAAGGCAGAAATGGTGAGGTGATACGAGACATTTCCCAGAAACGGTCGTATCTGCAAGCGCTGATAAGCATCCGAAAGCCTGAAGAGGATATTCCGCAGCTGAGAGTCCTGGCCGAGGCGTCCTGGCCTTGCGGTTTTGCCTTCTGTGGACAGGATCTGTGTCACAAGGGACCAGGAAATGGAGCATAATCTATTGCAGAGTCCTCAGAAGGAAGCGTGTAGAATGTCCACTTCAAGGCCCAGATAGATAAAGAAAGACATTTGAAAGTAAGAATTGGAGCTCGACAGGAAACGGTAAACGGTTAGGAACAAAAGTATGCTTTTCATTAGAGAAATGGCATCCTGAAGATAATTTTTTTCAAGGCTTTAATAAATCTATCTTTTTTATTCTAAGTCTTCTAGTTTTAGAATTGCTGCATTGCTAACTTATATTGTAAAAGTAATACATGGCCATGGTTAAAGTCAACCCCAACCAAAAAAAAAATTAAAATGACTTCTTCTGTCTTGATATTTCCAATTTCACTCTGCAAATGTAATCACTATTCATAGTTTTGTTTCTTGTGTAAACTTCCAGAAATTTTATTTTCTTACATGCAAACACACACACACATGCACACATATATATAGATTTTTTTTGGCCTTTTTGAAAAAATAAAAGCGTGTGCACAAACCATGTAAGTTGAAACTTGAATTTTTATCTAGCATCATACCCTGTGGATTTGGGGTTCCGATTTACACAGGCTTCCCTCTTTCTTAATGGCTTTATAGGAGAGAATGTGCATAGTTACCACAAAGCATCCAGCAGTCAGGCTTCTAGTTTTATGCTATTTTAAACAATGCTGCTGTGAACATCCATATAGAGTATAAGCTTTTGTGAATTTTTTTCTGTAGAATAAATTCTTTGAAGTGGAACTGATGAGTTAATTTCATTTGCAAATAATCCTATTTTATAATCCTTATAATCCTATCAGGGTTGCCCATTTCAGAGTGCCTATAGGTAACAATTGCTTTCTAAATGCTATTCAACTTGGTTATCTTTAATGAGACGTTAAGTTTAAAGTCTTAGATTTTATTCCCGGTGTTTATGTACTTTTCTGTTTGTAGCTAATGTCCATTTTAACGGATTATCTTTTTTTTTTGGTACTTTACCATCACATTACAAAAATTTTCTTATTAAATCTTTTCCTCTGATTTTTTAAATTCTTTTTATGATACAATACTGCAAATTTTATATCATAAAATATGTGATTAAATTGATCTAGCTTCCATATCTTGTGTTTTACTAAGAAGGCTTTCCCGCTTCACAATAATATTCAAAATAAAAATTCTGTCAATTTTTTTCTAATAATTTTATACTTTCATTTGTACATTTACATCTTTGATTTACCTGGAAATAATTGTGGTTAAAAAAAAAGGTATGAATTCCAAATGTTTGATCTTTCATCTTTTCCTTATGGATTTGAACTGCCACCTTTATCACATTTCAAATTGCCAGATGTATTTTGTTTACGTTTGACCTTTTAATATCTGTGCGCCTAATTTCACTGCCTATTTCTGGGTCAGTACTTAACTACTTTAAGTTCTGCAGTTTTCAAATGCATGTTAATATCTGCTAAGCCTCCTATGTGGTAGTTTATTTTTTGAGATTTTTTTCTGACTTTTGTTGTGCTTTGATTTTTCTCTATGAATTTTAAAACAGCTCATCACCTTTCCCTTAAAAATCTCATTGGTATTTCGATTAGAGATGAAGTTGGAGAGAACTGACATCTTTACAATATCGAGTCTTTCTAGTAAAGCACAAATGTATGTTTAAATTTATTCAAGATTCTTTTATGTCTCCCACTAGAAGTTTAAGTTTTCTTTTGTTGTTGCTAACTTTCTTGCTAATATTAAAGAGTATTAATAACTGCCTTATAATTTTATTTCCTAACTGGCTAATTGTCATATGCAGTATAGGAAAGCTATTGATTTTACATATCAAAGATTTCCTAGCCACTGCACTAAATTTCCTGTTTCTATTGGTTTTTAACAGTTGCTTTTCTGGACTCTTTCAGGTCTCTAATCATTATCAGCAAATAACAGTAACTTTGTCTCTTCCATTCTCATTTTATCTGTTGTCTGTCTATTGAATTGGTATTAAATATTTTCAGAACAATATGATAAAATGTTTTTTAGGAGCAAGTAGGATTATGAAAAACTAAAGTGCCCCAACGTACAAAGCGCGTGATCTGGTGCAGAGGTGGCCCTCAGTCAGCTCACAGCGGACACGTCAGCACCACTGGCCTCGCCACTGACAGAGGGACGATGTCTCCAGTGACACATTTGCACTGAGCACCTACCCTGTGTCTGGCACCGCTCTGTGCTCCAGAACTCAGCAGTGAGCCTTGCCCACCGCAATGCGGACAGTTTTCTTGCAACCTTGCAGCAATTCTGCGAGGAAGAAATTACTGTTATTTCTGTTTTATTGATGAAGCTGCTTAATCTCATTTAGAGTATTAAGTAGAAACTATAAAAAGGAAATTCTTCATAAAGTCTTTATAAAGACAAGATCGTAAAGTAAAACCTCATGCTTACATGTTAATTTCGATGTAGAATTTCTATTGACTATTTGGCATTCACCTCTTAATTCCTTACATGTTTGTATTTTTTTTCACTTTTAGGGGTCTGTAAAAGTAAATTAAATTTGATTTTCTGCTTCCAGTGAGATTATTTTATATATATACATATATATAGTTTTTCTTCTGTAATTGGTCTATAAAGTGAATATATTAACAGATTTGATAAAACTAAATCATCCTTGTATTTTTGAGATAAATCTTACTTTGCAAGCCATGTTATTTTTGAGACAATACAATATTCATTTGCTCCTACTATACTTAGGATTTTTGAATCTGTGTTAATAAACAAGACAGTTTAATTTTCCTCCTTCCACATGTTGTTTTCCAATTTGGGCTTCAAGGTTATCATAAACTCATAAATATGTTGCAGAACTTTCTTTCTATTTCTATTTTCTACAACAGTTGGCATAAGACACAAATTCCCTGTTCTTAAGATCTGATGAACTACAGAAGTAAAACTCTAAAACGGTCTGTTCCTTTGTTGTTTTTTCGAGTGGGAATGTGTGGGAATATTTGCTGCTACTGATTATCGTTTATATGGTTACTGACAACTTCTCTTATATCTTGATGTGGAAAGATTTTAAAACAAAGTGGAAAAGGCCCTAGCAATGAAAGGAAACTGATAAATATTATTGCATTAAAATTAAATATTTCTGTATAACAAAAGATTTCATAAACACAGCACTGAAATACAGTCAGGCTCCCCATCAGCAGAGAAACATATAGGTTCAGGCATACCTGGTTTTATTAGACTTTGCTTTATTTACAGCACGTTTTACAAATCGAAAGTTTGTGGAAACCCTGTGCTGAGCAAGTCTATCGGCGCTTTTTCCAACGGCAGGTGCTCACTTTGCATTTCTGTGTCACCTTTTGGTAATTCTCATAATATGTCAAACTTTTTCATTATTATTAAATCTTTTATGGTGATCTATGATAAGTAATTTTTAATATCACTACTGTAATTGTTTTGGGGTGCCAGTGACCCCATCTATATAAGACAGCGAACTTAATCTATAAATGCCGTTGTGTTCTGAATGCTCCACTGAGTGTTGGTTCCCTCATCTCTGTCTCTCTGCTCAGGCCTCCCTATTTCCTGAGACACAAAAGTATTAAAATTATGCCCATTAATAACCCTACAGTGGCCTCTAAGTGTCCATATGAAAGGAAGAGTCACGCGTCTCTCATTTTAAATCAAAAGTTAGAAATGACTGAGCTTAGTGGGGAAGGCATGTCGAAAGCCAAGATAGCTGAAAGCCAAGTCCCTTGTGCCAAACAGCCAAGTTGTGAATGCAAAGGAAAAGTTCTTAAAGGAAAATAGAAGTGCTACTCCCATGAACACATGAATGATAAGAAAGCAAAACAATCTTATTGCCAATGTGGAGAGAGTTTGAGTGATCTGGATAGAAGATCAAACCAACCACAGCATTCCCTAAAGCCAATGCCGAATCCAGAGCAAGGCCCTAACTCTCTTCAATCCTATGAAGTCTGAGAGAGGTGAGGAAGCTGCAGAAGAAAAGACTGAAGCTAGCAGAGGTTGGTTCATGAGGTTCAAAGAAAGAAGCTGTCTTTATAAAATAAAAATGTGAGGTGAAGCAGCAAGTGCTGATGTAGAAACTGAAGCAAATTCTCCAGGAGATCTAGCAAGATCATTGATAAAGTTGGTGACACTAAACAACGTATTTTCAATGCAGACAAAACAGTCTTCTGTTGGAAGAAGATGTCATCTAGGACTTCTAAAGTGAGAGTGGGGAAATCAGTGCCTCACTTCAAAGCTTCAAAGGACAGATTGACTCTCATTAGGGGCTAATTCAGCCAGTGACATTAATTTGAAGCCAGTGCTCATTTACCATTTTGAAAAATGCTAAGGTCCTAAGAATTATGTTAAATCTGCTCTGCTTTTGCTCTATAAAGGGAACAAAGCTTGGAAGATAGCACATCTGTTTACAGCATGGCTTGCTGAATATTTTAAGTCCAATGTTGAGATCTACTGCTCAGAAAAAAAAAAAGATTTCTTTCAAAATATTGCTGCTCATTGACAATGCACCTGGTCATCTAAGAGCTCTGATAGAGATGTATAAAAAGATCAATGCTGTTTCATGAGTACTAACATGACATCCCTCCTGCAGCCCATGGATCAAGGAGTAATTTCAATTTTCAGGTTTTATTATTTAAGAAATACATTTTGTAGAGCTGTAGCTGCCATAGATAGTGATTCCTATAATGGGTCTGGGCAAAGTAATTTGAAAACTTTCTAGAAATATTTCACCCAGTTTTTATTTTATTTTATTTTATTTTTTGGAGACAGGGTCTTGCTCTGTTGCCTGGGTTAGAGTGTAACAGTGTCATCACAACTCACTGCAACCTCAAACTCCTGGGCTGAAGTGATTCTCCTGCCTCAGCCTCCTGATTAGCTAGGACTATAGGTATGTACCACCATGCCTGGCAATTTTTAAAATTTTTTTGTAGGGATGGGGTCTTGACATGTTGCTCAGGCTGGTCTCGAACTCTTGGCCTCAAGCAATCCTCCTTCCTTGGCCTCACAAACCGTGTGAACAATGGGACCAGCTGCGTGTGAAGGCGCTGGGCTGCCGGCCGCTTCCACCACGCGAGTTTATTTATATGCGCGTAAGAAACTAGATCCCGAATTATTAATGTAATTATTTCACGATAAATTATCCTTAGGGGGAGCCCTGTGAGCCCGTCGGTAAGTACACTGTCTTAAGTCGGGTGGTCCACAACCCAGGGACGGACTGTTTAATGTAAACATAACTTTCATATGCACCAAAACCAAAAAAAACCCCCAAAATTTGTGTGACTCGCTTCATTGTGATATTGGCTTTATTCTGATGGTCTGGAAGAAAACCTGCAAGACCTCTGAGGCACACCTGTAAGTCGTGGTTTGTTCGTGTGGTTCATACAGAGGCAAACCACACACTGTCAAAGATAATGGACTAGATTCACGTGCGTCTTCATGGATGAACAAATGTTAACACAATGCTGAGTTTAAAAAAATCAAGTTGCAAAACAAATAACCTTTACGTCAATTTTTTAAAAACTCATTCAAGAGTACACATTGGTAAAAGCAGTAAAACGTACGTGGGAATGACTCTCACTTTATAGTAATGCTCGTGTTCCGGTGTGGCTGTAGCTGTAGTTGAAACAATTTATTTCAAAAAATGTCCACTGCAGATATGTTAAATATGATTAAATGTGTTACTATACCACAAGCCTAGGAAGTGAGTATGTGAACATCTTTATGTGATTTTTTTTGTTCTCTTTTACATGTTTGAACTATTTTATAATCAAAAATAAACAAATGTTAAAAATTAAAAACAGTTCATGCCTTGGAAAAACAAAATAATCTTCAGAAAGAACACATGATCTGCATAAAAATTTGAGAAATACAGAAAATTGTGATGAAGAAGAAAACAGCTATGCTAATCATTGTTTTTCGTGTATGTACTGACATACGCACACATAAACACAAGCTTTGTTGTCTGTTATCTGTATAACAAAATCAAGATTACATCGCACAAGAAGTAAGTACAGTTTTAAACTTACTGTTATATTGTAAACATAATTATAAAAATGTTTTTGAAAACATAGTTATTAATGGCTATATAATATTCCATTTAATGAAAATAACAAAGTCCCCCTGGTTGTTGGACGTAAGTTATTTCTAACTTTTCACTGTTATAAATGACGCAGTGAGAAACACCTTCGCGTACCCTCATCCCTGTGCAAGATTCTTCGACATTAAATCACTGGATCAAAAAATAAGAATGTTTCAGAGTTCCTCATACATGTCGCCTAATTGCTTTCCAGGAGGACTTTCTCTACCTGAACCTCTTCAACATTAATTAAAAATTTTTTTAATTTCAAAATTTCCTTCGTGCCTGGCCAGATTAAGAGCTGGCTCGCCATGATGTAGAAGCATCCCTGCAGATCTGCGTGGAGGTGCAGGACCACCAGATGGAGGGTGGGAGCAGCGTCCCGGCCTCCTCCCAGGCTGGTGGCCGCCTTGCGTCTCCATGTGGTCTGCGTTTTAGTGCAGCGCCCCTGGCCACAGACAGCTGAGCAGGACCCCGGTCTGATGTTTCCACTGCCAAAGGCAAGGAGGAGAAATGCAGAGGCATCGATGTTATGCAAAGTAATCTGTAGTTTCTATACATTTTCAATCAGGCTCTGGATCGCTGCTCCCTCTCCTTCAGGGGAACGCACCAAGTCAACTTTGTTTCCTGCCTACAAGCCTCTCACCTCATCTGTCACCCACCCAGACGCGCCGGGAGGTCACCAACACCTCTCCTAAGAGGCGCCCCTGCCTGAGAGCTGTCCGGAGCAATCATGCCTGCCAGCCCCCGCAGGAAATTGGTGAAACAGAAGCCAATTTCCTTGTGCTTTTCTCATTGCTCCCCTTTCACTCGGTGTTTGCGCCTCTCTCCGGAGGACGAATTAATTCACCCAATGGAAGAGCGCCGGATCCGCCGCTGCGGAGAGGCCACCAGTCCATAACCAATTTCATGTAAATTGCTGTGAGCTGCACCTCAGGGTGGCTTCCCTCTGCACCCATTCCGACAGGTGTGGGCTTCCACCAACAGCTGCATGCAGAGTTGGAGAGTTTGCTGTTTAGAGATGCATCCTGGCTTCCTGGAGGACCTGGTCGGAGCATGGTGGTTGCCTCTAAGTTCACAAAACACCCCTTGCTCTCATCTGTATGAGACAAACTCGGCCTCTTACTAAGTGCACTGTTTCATGGCTAAGAGTGTGAAGTCTGGGGGCAAGGACGTAGCCCGCGCTCCACCCATCTTGGTCTTAGGTAATTTCCCACTTTTTCTGTGCATTCCCAATTCTCTTTGAAGCTTCTAATGGGCCGATGTTCAAAGGGCATTTCGATAATTTATGTCTAGCTTTCAGGGCGTAGTGACAAGAGCGGAATCAAAACGCTTGCTCACGGTTTATTGAGACATTTTCTTTCGTAAAGGTGTTCCGTGACATCAGTTCAGTATTGGAAGGCGTTCTCCAGTGGGGAGACCCTTCTTTTACTTCCTGCTCGCAGTAGAGGACCTGCCTCTGGAGAAGGAGAAACACAAAAGCCACATTTTCATTTATTTCCCTTCACTTTGACTCTTAGTCATAATTTTACTCACAAAGAAAACTTTCCTTGAAAATTTGAGCTCTACTAAATTGTCCACGACAATTTTCCATTTGATTTTTATCAGTTAAATTCACACCTCAAATGCAGACTTTTTACCTTTGGCGACCCTTTGATGCTTCTAGTTGATGGCACATTTAACAAAACGCAGCGGCGTGCGTATCCTTTTCTCGTAATTATCGGGTTTATGTGTTCCCTCCTCTCCCTTTTAGGACCTCGCTGGTAAGGTTTCTGCTCTCCTGGGTTTCAAGGAGGTGAGCATTAAACTCCATTCTGTGTTGAGCTGTTGGTTAAGACAATGTCCTCAGGGTCACAGGGCTTGTTAAATGTCTTCTGGAACCTTCTTTGTGTTTGCTCTGGCACGGGTGCAACTTTCACCCTGTCCGGTCCTGTTTGGAGGTGCGTGTTGCAGTCCAACGTGAGCTGGGCCGAGGAGTGAGAGCTCAGCCACTCCCTGGGCTTCTGGTCCCTCCTGTGCATCTTCCGGGGGCTGCTGGGTCCCCGGGACACAGACCACGAGTTGGGCCGGCTTCTCCCCTTGGTGAGCAGGGGCTGAAATAGCACCTGGCCCAAACCCACAACCAGGTGTCGGATGCCCATCTCAGCCCCTTATCTTACTGTAGCTTTCAGGTTGTAGTTTGGAGGCCAACAGTGAGATACATTTAAGGGTAGAAAATGTTTCCACAGAGTCAGCAGGGAACACACTCCTGTCAGTGTAAATTGTGGGAGGCGGCCGGCTCCACTTACCACTCACGGCCTCTGCTCCCTCACAGCGATCCTGCGCTCCCCTTTGTCTAGGGATGTGGCAGAAGTCCCCCACCCCCGGGATTCATTTTCTTCCTCTCACCTGCCCCTGTCTGCAATGGGGGAAGGATGGGGATGGTTGAGTTCATTGCCTGGCGGGGCGGGCTTTTCCCCCACCCCCGTGTTTCTGAAAAAAATTATATTTCCGATGAGACCTTTCCAGACACCAAGTCCGTAGTGGGCTCAAGACTGGTGCGTAGAGTCAGGTTCTCCCGTCCCCCAGAATAAGTCAGAGGCGGGCTCCGAGACCAGGATTGGGCTGGAATAAAGGTTGCCTCCCGCTTCCCGCCCACGATGCGCTGTGCTGAGTTTCTCGTGGAAAGCCCCATTTGATCCTCCCAAGGCCTTGGAGGTTTCTCATCTCTGCCTCTCAAACAAGAAAACTGCATCTCAGGGAAGGTAAGGGCTCAGGATTGGTGCACAGAGCCGGCCACCCATGCGCAGCTGCGCAGTGGGGACTTGAACCCCGTGGCGTGGTGCCCGTACCTTTATCACCTGCACGGAGGTACGATGATGCACCCCTGCCTGGAACAGGGGCCCTTGCGTTGCTCACAGCCCAGCCTCTGTGTTCCCTCCACACGGAGCCTTGTAGGGCCACCCGTCCCTGTCCCTGTGGGCAGAACTCCTTCTGCACCTCCCGTCACCCTGCAGCCTGGAGTCCTCAAGGGACCTATCTCGCTGGTTGTTCTGCCTGAGCCCTGCGTGTGGGTGCAGGGAGGACGGTGCCTGCGGAATGCTAGGGCCACATGCATCTTAATGGCTAGTCCTTGGGCAGGGCCGAGGAACTTCTACCACGTTCTCTTTTCTTTTCCTGCCAGTGGTAGGGTTTCTTAACTGCAGGGTGACCTTAGATGTCACTGACCAAGCTGGCAACAAACAGTGGACAGACCTCTGCAGAAGCACTTGTTCCGTGTGGCCTTGCTGCGGTCCCAGGGGGACAGGGCCCCGCACATCTGAGCCTTTACAGACCCTCTTACAGGGCTAACTGTGGGTGTGCTCAGATCCAAACACTGGGCTGCAGCTGTAGAGACCCCCTAACCGCCCTCCCCGCCTGCACTGACAGGACCCTTTCGCTGGGATCAATTTGTCCTCCAGTTACGGAAAACCCGTCTATGCTGTTTTAACATCCAAATGGTGGCTCCAAACGAGATTTCCCAGTGTAATAAAATAATTTTTCGTGCTGACAGCCCCTGAGTAGGCCATTTGGCAAACATCAAAGGATGAATACTAAATGTTCATTCCTGACGCTGGTATGCAGAGCGTGCCCCAGGATAATTGGCCTGGCCTCGTGCAAAACTTGCTGTCAGCCACGGAGAGGAATTGATAACGGAGCAAACGAGCGTGGCGGGAGGCTCCTGCGTGTCCAGAGCAAACGGGGATCTGGGAAGAGTCACCGCTCTGTTTTCGTAGATGGCCCACTACAGGCTCTGACCTAAGGCACGTGTCCCCCAGGCAGTGTCCGGGTAGGCAGCAGGTGGACTTTCCTTTCCTGAAAGCTGGCAATTTCCAAGACGGGGAACTGTTGGTTGTTACTTCTGCTTGTTTCCCAGGCACTCGGGTGTGGCTGTCCTTTCCTGCCCCTTGACCCAGTTTTGGCATGAGAATTGGTAACTTTCATGGTCGTGATTTTGTATGAACTGGGATAGACTTGAGGCAAAACGGGTGCATTTTATTCTCCATGCCATGACCTCTCTCTCCCCGCGACCTCCCCTGGAATCCCTTCTCTTTGCTTGTCTCTGCTCCTCTCTCAGGGGCCGGGTATGCTCTGGGGCCTGGGCTTCCTATGCGGACAACAGTGTTACCCGGGAACCGATGCAGGACACCATCCCACCTCGCCTTCCAACAGGTCCCAAGGTCGGCCGGCAGACCTGCGGTGGTGGTCCAGACTAAGAGAGATGCCGGCAATCAGATTTGCATTTATCACAAAGGCAGTGATGAGAGAGGGTATTATTAGGGTGGACACCATGAAACAGTTAAGAGGCCTGGAGGAAAAGAGGAAACTCAAAGAAATATGGAAATAATGGGTCATCACAGGTGTTTTGGCAGAGTTGCTCTGAGCAGAGGGTAACGATGTGCGCACTGGGTGCTCTGGGGGGGACCAGAGCTCTGCTCTCCCTTCCCCCACACCTTCGTGTCTGCTCTGCAGGAGAAAATGCTGCCATGTCGACAGAGGTGGCCCAGCTGGCCGTTCCTGTGCGTAGATCCCGCCAAGGGGCACCCATTCACATGTTTTAACCCCAAGAGGACTCAGACTGATGAAATGCATTAACTCGCCATTCCATTCTGCCCTCTTGGCAGGGAGCAGGTCTTTCTCTGAAGATGTGAACAGACGGTTCTTGGAGAGACTGTTAAGCCCCGGCTCGGGGGAGGCCTTCCCTACCAGGGGTCCCTTTTGGAAAGTCAGAAAGATTGAACTGCCGGTGGGACCCCGAAGCCCAGCCTGGGCCTGCGCGTTGGACGGTTCCAGGGCTAGCTGCCTCCCTCCTTGCAGTTCTGTTTCCCAGTCCGCGGATGTGGAGGAGGTGGGTGGGCACGTGCGCAGGGGCAGGCAGGGAGCACCCCCCATCCTGGCAGGGGTCAAGAGTGGGAAGCAGTGAGACTTCTGCTCCTCCCGCAGGAGCAGAGCCGGAAGCCCTTCCCCCTCTCCCAAGGGGAGCTCTGAGCTGACAGCCGGGCCAGACCCGGTCTCCGTGGGTTTTGTGTTTACAGCTGGGCCCGGCTTCCCTCTCACCGCCCTCTGCAGCATTCTCTCCTTCACATTTCTAAGTCTTCTTTCTTCAGCCAAGATGGAAAGTTTCCTGAAGGCAACAGTAATTCTAGAATTTTCTTTTATGCTTTTTACAGGCTTAAGCCAGGGCAGACACCAGGCTGACCAAAGCCAGGGAGATTGTGCCCAGCTTGGCGTCAGGGGCACTGAGGAGCCCACCTTCAACACAGATGACTTTTTCACCTGGTTGTGACATTCATAGCTCGTCCTGTGCCACCTGCCTGGCGCTGGCCAGCTCTGGCATGCGTGGTGAGCGAAGTGGCCAGAAGAAGATTTCCAAAGAGCAGAGCCCAGGGGAGCTGTACGAGTTTCTGTGGCTGCTATAAAAGATCACCACGGGCTTCGTGGCTTAAAATTACACACACGTATTATCTTGCAGTTCTGAAGGTCAGAAGTTTGCAGTCGGGTTCACTGGGTGAAATCAAGGTGTCAGCAGAGCTAGTTGCTTCTGGAGGCTCCAGGGGAGAATCCTTTCCTTGCCTTTCCTGACTGCCAGAGGCTGCAGCATTCCTGGGGCCGTGGCCCCCTCTCTCTGTCGCCTCTGCTTCTCTGAGGTTGACGCTCCTGCGCCCCCTCCCTTATCAGGACCCCTGTGCTGACATTGGGCCCACTTGGCTGTCCCATCTCAAGACCCTTAATTTAATCACATCTACAAAGTCCCTCTGCCATATAAGGTAACAGGTTTCGGGGACAGGATGCCCACACCTTTGGGGGTCAGGCATCATTCCACTGACCAAAAAGGCACAGAAAATATGAAGGCCAAGCCGGGGGGCCATTACCAACGGAGGCAAAGAAGGACTCTTCCCAGGCACCCAGTGGCCAAAGGGAATGGTGAAGATGTCAGGGTCTGGGGACAGCGGGGGTGCCCTTCACCTGCTTTCTGCTTCTCCGCTCTGTTAATTCCTGCTGTTTTTCATCCCGAAGTTTGCATTCGCTGCCACGCAGGCACGCACACACACACCCAGACCCAGACGCAGAAGAGCGTGCCATTTCTTTCTTCTTTTTTTTCCCCTTTCTTTTTAATTTGGCATTTATTGAAGCTGATGGAGTGAACTGGATAAGAACACCCCAGAGTAACTGATGTGCCACTTAAAATATTGAACATCCATTTAGAAAAGAAGTGTACTGAACATTCGGTCCCATCTCAGCCCACGTGGTTCTGCCCCCGCACTCTGGGGCCTCAGCCAGAGAGCAAATCCCCCCAACTCCAACCTTGGAGAGCTGGGCCTGTTTCTCTGCTGGAGAAATGGGAAGTCCCAGAGAACAAGGTCATTAAGCAAACTTAGTGACAATAAAAGCAAAAGGAAAGTGACAGCAACCAGCGAGTCCCAGGGAGAGGCCGCAGCCACGTGGGCCTGCCGTGGCTCCCGGAGCGAGGCCAGTGCTGGGCTGCCCCCGACGGAGGGAAGTTCTCCAACTGTTGTTGCCTGTTCTCCATGAAAATCCCGTGATATCTGAAGCGTGTTGTGTTCACTTTGAGACGGCAGAGAAAGTTGCACAAATCTTTTGTTTTTTAATGTTAGAGATTGAGCATTTCAGGAGAAACTGAAACCAGCTTCCTGGGTCACCTCTGAAGTTCCTGCTTTCCTAAGATGGTGTTTTACTCCTTTATTTTTGATATTTAGAATAAAGCCAGTACCTGTTTGTGGAAATGCCTGGTGAATACCACTGTTTGGGGCAGAGATGGGGACTCCAGATCTCAGGACTGACCCCGGGAAGTTTACCAAGTGCCTGTGACTCGGGTGCCCCGGGGCAGATGTCTAAATCCTTTGGAAGTCCGACTTTGAGCTTGAATTTCATAGTGCATGAAAACAGGTTTCTGGTGAAGAATCCAATATTTCCTCCTCCGGTCAGGCTGGAAGCGTTTCAAAGGCAGACTTGCAGCTGCTGGTATGTTGCTCACATTCCCAGCTAGAACCTAGAAATGAAGACCCTAACCAGTGCGTGGGGCCAGAGGGACAGGAAGATGTGGTTGGGCCTCGGAAGGACCAGGCCCAGGCAGGATGGCCTTGCAGGTGGAAAATCAGGCCAGAGGCTCTCACTGTCTTGGAATGAGTGTCCCGCTGCAGTGGCAGAAGAAAGGGAGGCAAGGGGGTGACAAGGCGTCTCCTCTCAGGCGTCGATTTTGAGGGATGGCTCAAGGGTGGTGCTGGGGAAGGAGTCTGGGAAGCGTGGGAGAGCCAGGGGCAGCTGGTCCTGCCCAGGGACCCTGGGCTCTTGGGAACCCTGCCCTGCGGAGCACAGGACAGCCAGCCTGGCTGCGCCAGACAGAGGCCCTTGGGCCACCTCCTTCTGAAAGGAAGTCAGAGCTCAGAACCCACAGCCCCTGCTTGGAGACATCCTAAGATCATCAGGTTATTGGACACTTTGTACTTTAGTATCCAGTCGGAGCTCAGTAATTTCTCATCATTTTTTTCGCCTCATATATGGCTATATCCAGTATAATCAGGTTGTTTTAGCTAATTTTAATCATTACTAATAAAATATGCACTGATTTATTTGGAAATTCAATCAACGACACCTTTCGTCTTAGACATCGAGCTGAATGAGTCCAGCAATTAAACTCTCCAGGGAGTAACATGGATGGGCGACCAGAGAAGAGTTCCAGAAGGTTTAAGCCGATTGTACCAAGACTTTCCTGATGCCTGCTCGAGGTCACGGAGAGGATCCCCTGGAGGGAGGCATCTTCTTTATACCATCGAAGTGACGTTTTCATCTGGTTCCGTGGCTTCCCCGAACCCCCTCCCCGTGTCTGTCGGGCACACACCCAGTGAGACGCGAGTTTCTACCTGTGCTCTTCCGCACAGGTTGCACCTTGCAGATCATTTTAATTCAATATTTTAGAATGGTTAGCCGACAGCATTTCCCTCACCCAGTTTTTCCTTTCTTTCTTCAAAGCCCTCTGCCTGTTTTCCTGCCCTGAGTGTACAATAGCCCCGGGGGCTGTGGTTCCCACCCGGCTGCCAGAAACCATGGCGATGCTGATGTGTAGCCTCAGCTCCGTGTCTCTCTGCAGGCTTTTCTTACCTTTCTTAAAACTGGATTAAGCAAATCACCACTAAAGATGCATAATACATTTCGATTAGGTCAACAAACATGTGAAAAGGCAGACAATTGTCACCATGATAGCTTACCTATCATCGGATGTGATGGGGCTGGACCTCCCCTGTCCCTGGGTGTTGCTCATCGTGGCTAGAGGGATCGGATCATATATTAATACAAAACACGTCCAAGTAGCCCTCCAGGAAACTCACCGGTATCTCCAAGACTTTTATTTCTAATTTTTTTAATGATCTTTACCCTATATGGGCCCTTGAGAACGTTCCCCACTGATCAGAGGGGATCCATTTGCAAACGTTATTTGTGCATAATGATAAGCAGCTGAAGGGCTTCCTCCGTGCCGGGGAGTCTCACCAGAGCTGAACTTCTCTCTGTGGCTGGCTCTGCCCCCGCCCTTCACACCCCACAGCCCAAGGAAGGATAAAGGCAAACTCCCAACCACGTCAGCTGGGAACTGGCGCCAACTCCGGAGGACATTAGCCCAGCGTAATGAAGCTGCACAGTGACACCGTGACTCTCATTGCCTGACCACTGGGGGGGGAGGGGGCACAACGCAGTGAATAGAGATGACACCTGGGCAGTGGGGCTCTCAGCCAGTGATGTCACCTCAGTTCCTCCGCTCTGACAGGGAGGAATAACAACGCCCTTTTAGGTTTGCTGGGAGGATAAAATGTAACATAGGACAAACGGCGGAGGCAATGGCCCAGTCACCTTTGTTAACATTAGTGACCTGAAGCGATTCCACCACTGTTAGGACTCGGACTGTTAGATCCGGACTGTAGCCTGTCCACACTGAGCGGATAACTTCTGAGCTCTGTCTTTCCCCAAATATTTCCTTCCTGCTGCTCGGGTGGCACCGCGCTAAGCTCAGTTGTCTAAATCTGCTCAGCGGCCCTTGGTCAGGTACCAGAATGAGCATCGCACAGGTGAGGATGCTGTGGCTGGGGCGTGGGATCTCTCTGCTTTCAAGTCGGACCCGAAAGCCCCAGCACTTTCAGCAGTCCGCGGTGTTCAGGCTCCTACTTTTCTGTGGCTGCATAACAAGTTCTCGGTGGCTTCAACCAAGAACAACGTATTCTCTCCCAGTTATGGAGGCCAGAAATCCACACTCAAGACACCAGCAAGGCTGGTTTCTTCTGGAAGCTAGAGGAATAATCTATTCCATGCCCTGCTTCCAGCTTCTGGTGGCTTCCAGTAATCCTCAATGCTCCTCAAAGCTATGCAAGTCCAGTCTCTGCTTCTGTGGTCACATGGCTTTCCCCTCTATGTGTCTCTGCATCCCAAATCTGTAACTCTTTTCTCTCAAGAGGACGCTCGTCACTAAATTAGGGCCCAACCTAAATCCAGAACCGTTTCTTCTCAAGATCCTTAACCTCATCACATTGCAAAGACCCTGCTCCCAAATAGTTGCACTCACAGGTACTGGGTAGTCAAGTTCCTCTGTCTTCCCTGGCTTCTTGTGTACTAGGAGGCGAAGTCCACCCTCCAGAAGAGCCCCCTAGCGGAGTGAACAAGTAACGGCAAATGGAGCTTCCTCTGTCGTCGCCCCACCTGTGGAGCCACCAGGCAGGCGAAAGGAGGCAGGGCTGCACCTGCTCTGTGTCTGCTCTCTGGGCACCACGCACATCAGTTTCCACCTAAGCTTCTCCTGTGACAGTGTCCCGCGAGCCTATGATGCCAAGTCAGACACCACCAGCGGCTCCCGGCTGTAGTCTTTGCAGCAAGCTGCACCAAAAGATGTCTTTCCAGATAAATGTTCTTCCAGAGTGCTCGTGGGGCAGAGCCGCTCTATGCAGCAACAATAAATGATGTCATTTAGGAGGGTGGCTTCCCCACCTCCTTTGATTTTCATTATGAGTGTGAATTAGGGTAGGCCGTATATCGAAGATGGCATTGCTTTACTTTTACAACAGGTGTAATATTTCACCACGGCAACATCTTCCACGATGCGAGAAGAATTCAGGGCACACATGTTCAAGTCATTTTCCCTTCGAGATTTTTAACCTGCCAGGTAGACTTTTAAACTGTATTTTCTGTTTTAAAAGCAGTTTTGGATTGCAGCTAATACTTGACGGGCAGTTCTTTAAAGCTGTTAGCACCTAGTCACTGTGGAGCAAACAGGCTTTTTTTCCCCTTGCATTTCCCTCTGGAAATGAGACTGGACTTGGGGTTTGAATCCTTGGCCATATTGGCTGGTCCCCGAAAAGGTGAAATAAAAAGGACTTTTCAGGGGCAGATGGACTCTATACCATTTTAGGAAAATATATAAGGTGGAGTTAGCAATTCTACTTGAGGGAAGATTTTAAGAGCACTGTTTATTTAGATAATCAGCTCAAATCCTTAAAAAACAATGAATAAAAAAAGGGGGCAATTTTCCACTCAGCCAGCTAATTAATAAATAAATACAGAAGAGAAGACTGCTGGAACTCACGCCCCCCAGAGAACTTCCGTGAAATAATAAGCTCTTGGAGGAAACTCGGAGTACATCAATGAACGGAGCAGGGCGGCTTTCCTGTGTGTCAAAATATAGAGCCTGAGAGCTGTATGTGTTCGTAGCAAAAAATGAAAGTTAAGTTTTGCTACCAGAGCTTGGAACTGATTTTTAAAAAGAAAATCAATGGCACATATAGTACGCGGCACAATTTCAGAGCTTAAAAATCGCAAGGGCCCAGCACGGCATGCTGCCTGGTGCTACGTCTCACAGTGCCTCTGAGAGACCCAGGGCCATTCAGCACCCATCTGCCCCACAGCCCAGGAAGTCCAGGTGCAGCACCTCTGGGTACAAAGTCCTGGGGCTCAGCCTGGGTCCCCCAACTGTGATGTCTCCTGTCTCCTGGTCCCCTGGTCCTCCTTGCCATGCATTGCCCCTTGGAATTGGCCAGGATTCTACCAGAATGAACCTGTTCACTTTAGATGACTCAACAGCAAGTAGTCACAAAGTCAGCCATATACAACATCAAAGCAAATGACGCAAAGACTGAAAAGAGGTAACAAAAAAGAGCAAACTATTGATAAATGACAATCCATGGATGAGTCTTGAAAATACCACATCGAGGCAGAGAAGCCAGACGCAGAAGAGTATACACGGTGCGATTCCATTTGGATTAAGCTTAAACTCAGGCAAAACTAGTTGTGGGCAAAGATTGGATCCCTGGGGTGTAGGTATGGACTAGAGGGGCAGGGGACTCGCTCATGGTGCTGGAATGTTCTGTCTCTTGATCTGCACCGTGTTTATGCAGGTGCATGCGTAGATGAAAATCCATTGTGCTCTACACTTGAAATTTGCTCACTTTTCTCTTTGTAAATTATACCCAAGTAAAGTAAAATGACTATGTAATATCATTAGACCAATCAGAGCAGGATAAATTCACATAACCTAAACGATCATTTCTCACAGGTTAACAAAATACCCTCATGTGAGAGTTGAAGTGACACCTCTGTGTCCACTAGGACGAAGATAAAAAGAAAGTATGCTTTTTTTTTTAAAGCATAAAGTAACACGATTTTGAGCTGCTAGTTCTGAGCTGCACATTCTAAGAATACAGCTATATTTTTTAATGGAGTCAGTGAAGTTTCAAATAGAATGGATATTCACTGTAAATAAATCATTCTTCAATTCCTTCAATGAAATTAATTTCACATTTCTATTATCACCTGCAGTTTGATAACTGCTAATGCTAGTCCAGCAAATATCATTTTGCTAATGAATACGATCATTAGTGTTGTTTTCATTTTACAGTAAGCCGTTATTACCAGCGTCGTTCATCCAGGCGCATACAGAGTTGCAATAACTTGGTTTCTCTCCCTGTGGAATCCAGCTGTCACCATCCGCTTCTGACATCCAACCCATCCAACCCATCCAACCCAGATGTGGTCATCCCCAGGGAGAAACATCTGGGAAAGTTCTCCACAGAAGTTGTTTGTTCTTTCCAAGTTGGTGCCCTAACAGAAAACTCTGGGAGCAATACGTCAACAACCCACTGCATCGAAATGTATGATTAAGTGATTTCCAAATGTTCAACAAATGGCTTGCCACTTCTCTCTGAGTGATTCTGGAAGTAACCTTTACCTGATTCCAACAATTTTGGGGGAGAAAAAAGGCTGCATTTTCATTTTGTTGAAAACAGACCACAGCTAGATCTTGGCTGTTGTTGTGGTGATGGGGCTGCCACCAACCTCCGTCTGGTGTTTTGTCAAGGTGAGAGCTGAGGGTATTTCCATCTTCTGCCCCACACCTCCTACAGCCACTGGAACTGTGTCCAGGGAGCACGTGTAAACAAGTCGTGCATGGCTCGTGTGAGCCCTTTCAGCCAAGCTGGCACTGCCTGGCCTTGCTGGGCGAAGGCTGCTTATTCAAAACCTTCCCTGAGATGGGGCACGGTGCCATGAGACTGCTCTGGGACATATACCCCAAAGCCATTCATACTTTGATGCCTTCAGCTTTGTCTGTACAACAGGCCCCTGACCGTCCTGGAGCCCAGACCTGGCCGAGATCCCCCTGGCTCCTTCTCAGCCCAGAGGACCCCTCTGTTTCACCATCCGAGCTGAGCAGAGCCAGTGACCTCATCACTCCCCCAGGGATGCCCCAAGAGAGGCCAAGTGGCCAACTAACCTAGCAGTGGGTACAACCTCAGAAATGTTTCTAAGGAACACAAGGATGAGTGCCTGTAGGTCGGGTCTGTCCTCATCCGAGACGGGCAGAGCGCTCAGCCTCGGGAGGCAGAGGCCGTGTTTCTGAGGGAGCATGCGCAGCCACAGGAGTGCCACAATCAGCAGAGGCATGAGCAGCGTGGCCCAGAGGCCTCTGCAAAGCTTCCTGTCGTCCGGTGACTGCTACCGGGTCATGTGGCCTCTGATTTTCACAGTCGCAGATAGTCACATGAGAAAAAAAACACAGATTAGGGATAAAGCAAGGGATTTTCTTTTTGCCACTAATTGGTAGCCTAATTAATTAGGCTTCCTGGGCAGAAACAGCTCTGATGCCGGTGGAGCCCCTGCACCACGCAGAGATCTCGGGATGAGAGGAAGGGGATAGGCTGGTCAAAACAGCAGCACCGAGAGGCCACGTGGGGACAAAAAGGATTGAGGGCTGTGGTATGAGACGGACACAGGACGTTCCAGCCGGAGCAACGAGGCTCAACGGTGCCAGGTGTAAGGCACGTGCCCTGACCCTAACCAGCTGGACGCAGAGGGCTACAGAGTGGCTCTCTGATTACTAGGAGGTGGGAGCCCAAACAGCAGGTGACCCCACCTGGGATGGCTCTGCAGGGCCCACTCACCACGGGAGAACCTTGCAGTCTGGGAGGAGATGGCAGAGGAGCAAGGTAAGAGTTGCAGGTCAGCGGGGCCACGCCCACCACCCTTAATTCCACCCCAGATAATTGATCATTTTAAGTCCCAAGAAGAGTTCAGGAAGCTCTGGCAGGCTGACGACATGCCTTTGGGGAGAGGGAAAGGCCATGGATTGGGAGCTGCAGAGACAGCTGCACCCCCACCCCACACCGAGGTCCGCTGGGGATCTGAACCCCACTTTCCAGGCAGTCAGAGCCACATCCGCCCGTTAGCAAATGGCTGGCTGTGCTGGCCACGCGCTTGTTTATCCGTCCAGCCCAGCAGGCCAGCGCAGTCTGCAGAACAAGTGCATCCGTCCTGTGATGTCTTTTCCTTTCTCACTGGCTCCCACGACAGCAAAGGTAAAAAAAAAAAAAAAGAAAGAAAGAAAGAAGAAGAAAAAAAGACAAAAAGGGGCTACCTGTGGATATTCAGCATGAAGAACATTTTTAGAGACAATTTTCTGAATTCCAGGAGTGGAAGAAACCGGCTGACTGTGCTGGTCGCGAGGACGCACCGCTGGCAGCAACGCCAGGGCGCGCGGCGGCTGAAGATCACATTTGCAGACCTCCTGGGCTTTTGTTATGTTGAAAGGGACAAGTAACTTTGTCTAGTTTAACCCCCTCTGGCTTAGAACTTTGCAAATGCCAAATCCTTTGCGGAAGACACTGCATTTCTATAGGTGGAAAGCCACCAGACCTTGGCAATATTTTAGAGAGAAGAAAACTCCTCACTCAAAGAAACCAGAGCGGCTGTTCATTGTTGAAAATTGATATTCCAGGGGCCCAACACAATAAAAATGACATTATTATCAAAGTAAATCCATTGCAAAATCTCCTGTTACATGCGGTACTGCCAAATAAATCATGTAACTTCATTTAGTAAGAGGAAAATCAGTGACATTAAGAACAATTAAATTGTTCCATGGTCTGTAGCTGCAAACATCACCAAAAATCATTTAAATATCTTACAATGAATGAAGCGACGTGTCCAATGTTGCTTGTTGTTGTCAAATTTTCTGTATGTGAGGGCTTCAGCTGTGTGCATGCGTGTGTGTGTGTGTGTGTGTGTGTGTGTATGTGTGTGTATGTGTCTGTCATTTTTTAAATATAACTCTTGGTCTTATAAATAC
>CAUYSK010017841.1:0-15094 GCA_963575035.1 Avahi laniger
GGTAGTAAAAAAATTGCCCACAAATATGCTTTTCAAATACAAAACAACTGTCATGGACTGAATTGTGTTCCCTTAAAATTCATATATTGAAACCCTAGCCCCCAGTGACACTGTATTTGGAGATGGGGACTTTGGGAGGTGTTTAGGTCATGAAAATAGAGCCTTCATGAGTGGGATTAGTGCCCACATAGAAGAGATTCCAGAGAGCTCATTACTCCTATTCACCATGTGAGGACACAACAACAAGACATCTGTCTGTGAACAAAAAAGTAGGCTCTCACCAGACACTGAATTTCTATGCACTTTCATCTAGGACATTCCAGCATCTGGAATTGTGAGGAATAAATTTCAGTTGTTTATAAACCACCCAGTCTATGGAGGTTTGTTATAACAGCCTGGACAAAGACAAGAAATAATCTGTAAATGTTAATGATAAAATCAGACAGCAAACTATCTAGAAGGAACTTAAGTGGTAAGCCTGAAATAAATGTAGTATTTCTTCTTCCAATTTTCTTTCTTTTTAAAGCTACTTCACTAAAAATTTGTGTCCATGGGACAACTGAGTTCATTTTTTCCAAACCATGAATGGTAGTGGTTCTCAACACTGCTACGTCGGTGTGCTTGGCTCAAATAACGATGGAGGAGGCATGCTGGACATTTAATGAGTGAGGTACAAAAGATGCTACAGTTCTCACAATATATGAGGAAATTCCACTCAAGGAATAGCTGTCCCATTGGACAAAGACAGGGTTTATGGAGAAAAAAGGCTGACTGTTATTCACGAAATGGTTGACCCTATCTACTCAGTTGATTATTAAAATCTTCCTCTGCTAAGGTCACATTTGTGTGAGCATTTACATGGGACACAAATATCCTCACACGTTTTTTGCCCATTCAATTAAATAAGGAATATCTACATACCTCAACCCCAACTATTCTTGTCACCAATTTTCCAATCATGTTACTTCCAAGTTCCTGCCCATTCAGCAAAACCATAGGACACAGCTCACTTAACAGTGTCTAAAAAAGATTTGGCCATTTCTCCTTCTAAAAGTGAAGTAACAACAACAACAAAAAAAGTGAAGCAACAGGTGTACTGCTAGAAATTCTGCCCACTGGGAAGATTCCCTTTCACCACTGTCCTTCAGGGATGTCCCAGAAAAAGGTTGTGGTGCTGCAGTTGTCCACTTAAAGGTAGAACTTGCATATCACACAGAACCATCTGTAATAAAAGTCAGAGTCTTCTCCTCCTCTGTAAACTTATACTAGAGAACTTGCCACAAGGCTATTGGTTACAGGTTTTGAGAGAGAAGGCAGTGCAGCAGTAGTGAGGACCATAGTCATTTGGGTTACTTCTTCATGTAACTTACTTGTGCCTTCAGGGCCTTATTAGGCCTAATCACATATTTATCACTTTCATTTGATGATCAAGCGCTGCTGTTTATGCGCATGTATTCAATCTCTACTAAGGTACAAAAGCAGGTCAAGAGCTTTTTCTCAAAAGGAGAGTAGTTATCTACAGAGGATAGCAGATCTTTGCTTTAAAATTCTTAGAGTCTTCACCAAGATTCACTAATAGGGGACTGTCAAAATCTCCAAGTAGCATCACTATCTGCCACTGACACTTCGGGGATTGTTAGATCTGTTGGATCACATGGCCCAAGTGGTAGAGCAGCTTGCACAGCACCATGAACCTGTTGAAGACCCTTTTTTAATCCTGGTCCTCACTCAAAACTTGCAGCTTTTCAGGTCACTCAGTAAATGGGCTGGAACAACACACTGGAGGATCCAAAATCCAAAGAGGCCCACTAGGCATTGCCCCTCTTTTTGGTTATAGGAGAGATCAGATGCAACGAAGGGTCTTTTACCGTAGAAGGGATGAGCTCTACAATCTCCCTACCACTGGAACCATAGATACTGCACTGAAGCAAAAGAATCTTGAATTTTTGTCAAATTTATTTTCTATCCTTTTACATGTAAATGTCTTAATAATTAGTTCATGGTAGCTGATATTTCTTGTTTGCCAGGGCCAATCAGCACAATGTCATCAATGTAGTGAACCAGTGTAATGTCTTGTGGAAAGGAAAGACAAGCTAGAGAGTTGATATACCTCTAAGGTAGAACAGTAAAGATATACTGCTGGCCCTGCAAATAAAATAAACTTCTCTGGTGGCCCTTATTGACAGGTATAGAGGAAAAAAGCATTTGCTGGATCATTAGCTGCATACCAGATACTGGGGTTTGTGATAATTTACTCAAGCATTGAAAACACATCTTTTACAGAAGCTGCAATTTGAGTCAACATGTGGTTAATCTTACAATAATTCACTGTCATTCTCCATGATCCATCTGTCTTCTGCACAGGAGGCAAGTTATAGGAGGATATGGTGGGAATCACCACTCCTGCATCTTTCAAGTCCTTGATGGTGGCAACAATCTCAGCAATCCTTCCCAGAATGCAGTGTTGCTTTTGGTTTTATTATTTTCCTAGACAGAGGCAGTTCTCATAGATTTCACTTGGCCTTTCCCACCATAATAGCCCGTACTCCACAGCTCAGGGAAACAGGTAGGGATTCTGCCTAATACTGAGTATGATCATTCCAATTATGGGTTTTGGAACTATGGAATTAATCACAGAATGGGTTCAGAGACTCACTGAGCCCAGTGTGAGGCAGACATGAGGTAAAACTTCATTGATCCCCTGACCTCCATAAGCCCCTCTCAGACTAGTGGATCACATTCTTTTGGGTCTCCTAGAATTAGCATAAGTTTTGAGCCAGTGTCCAGTAATTCCTGAAATCCTGAATATTTCATTTTCCTGAATGCACAGTTATCCTTATAAAAGTCTGTAGGTCCTTTTGAAGAAGGCTAGGGGAAAACTTAGCAGTATAAAATTTTGTGAGTGTACTATGGTCCTTCCTCGAGGGGATCCAGCATCTTCTTCCTTTAAGGGATTCTCTGTCTGTGAACTGGCTTAAGTCTGGGAATTGATGGAGGAGCCATGACTCCATTTCTATGATTCATATTAAACTTTTCACTTGACCTAGAACTCTTCTGCTTAAACAGATCTAGCAAGAATTTAGTAGACTTCACATCTATTGCCCTTCTAGGAACATCATGATCAACTATCCAACATCATAGATCTCCACAATTCTGACTGTTCTGATTACTGTTTTGACTTTGCTGTCCATTATGGTAATCATTCTGATATTTCCCTTGGCCATTAAGTGCCATCAATTGACGCATGCAACCCTGGGATCCAATTATCTCATTGCATTTAGGTTTCCTACTTCAGTGTCAGCAGTCACCACTCCCCCACCCATAATTTTTGACCTAAAAAAAGAATGACTACAGAGCTCTTCAAGGATATCAGGGCTCCCCTCACAAATATATTTCTCAGAATTATAATAAAAGGTATCTCTTCTGGACACTCCCAGACTGGGAAAGTAATGTCTTGATGTAATGATAAATAATAAATCAACTCAAACATTCCAATCTCCCTTTATCTTTGAATTCTTTTCTCTACATTGAAACCAAGCAAAACTGGCATTGCTAACTCATTCACTGTGGGCCGCCTTTTGGTATGTGTTAAAGTCAACCAACCAAACTATCAGAGCCTTTTCTAACTTTTTGAGCTACAATGTTAAATACAAAATCTCTTCTTAGTGATCCCATATTAATAAATTTCACCTGATCCAACTTTATGTTACTTCCACCATTGTCCTACACCCTTAGTATCCATTCCTATACATGTTCCTCAAAATTGTCTGTATATAATAGAAAACTTAACTAGTTATTTTGGAGTATAATGTACCTCTTTATGTATTTTTTCTACCTCACCTTTGGGAGCCTTCTGGTACTTAAGTCTAGTTATTGGTGCAGAACAAAGAGGAGTAATTGGAGTGGGTTCTGAGGAGTCTCAGTATTGTCTTGAATGACAGCTATCTCAGGGGAGGTCATTATAGTTCCCTCAAACAATTCAAGGCTAATCCCCTCAGATGGTGTCAGAGATGGAGGTGCTTTTTGTACTAGTAAAGAAGATTCATCAGATTTCAGGGGTTGAATGTCCTCATGTTCAGCAGAGTCTTCCAGAGGTCCCAATTCCAAATTTTAGGATTTCATTCCTTCTCAATCAATGCCCTCACTTTAACAGTAGACATTCTACAAGGCTGGGAGTACAACTTGTGTTGTAATTTAGCTAGTGACAAGATGAGATTCTGGGTTTTATTTTCAACAATTCTAGCCTTGTGGTTACAAGAGATAAGGCTCTCTTCTAAGGAACACATAGAACCTTTCAGGTCATTAATGCAGCACCTAAACAGGGAATTCAAATCCCTGAGCTCTTCCTATACTTTCCCATTTTTTCCAGTGCAATTAGGATCAACAAACCAATCTCATTATACTAATTAGTTTGCCAAAAATGTTCTACAGTATCATATGTAAAGTCATCCCAGATCCTTGCTTTTTATAAGTGGTTTATTGGAAGTATCCAATGGTGATATTTTATAATATGTATGTATGTATATATACATGTGTTTGTCTTACTGTTTTTGTTTCTCTGTATAACCCTGGCTGATACAGCTTTTGGTACTGGGAAAGTGGCTGCTGTTTTAACAAATACTTTAAATTGTGGAATTGGCTTTGGAATCAGGTAATAGGCAGAGGTTGAAAAAATTTTGACGGACATGAAAGAAAAATCTTAGACTGCATGAAGAGACTATCACTAGAAACAAACATGATAAGAGTCATCCCAATGATGGCTCAGAAGTAAATTATGAGAACAATAAGGAAAGTTTATAACATCTTAGAGAATACATATATCACCATGGACAGAATGTTGGTAGAAATATGACGTTAAAGATTCTTCTGGTGAGGTTTTAAAGTAAATGAGGAAAATTCTATTGGACACTAGAGAAAAGGTGATCCTTGTTGCAAAATGGCAGAACACTTGGCTTGTGTTCAGATATTTGGTGGAAACAGAACTTCAAAGGCATGAGCTTGGACATTAACTAAGATTTCTAAGCAACATGTAGAATGTGCAGCCTGGTTTTTCCTTGCAACTTATAACAAAACATGAAAGTGATAACAATAATAATAAATTGAGGACAGAACTGTTAACCAAACAAACAAAACAAAACAAAAAAGCCAGAACTTGATGATTCAAAACATTCTCAGCTTGTTCATGTAGCATACTCTGGAAAAAAGGTCAAGTATGTAGCTTCCTTTCAAAATGGAAATGTCTATTCTGTGTCTATACCATTGTAATTTAGAAGCAAATAACTTGTTTTTTAAGGTCCACAAATGGAGAGAAATTTGGCCCCAAGACGACTCATAGTCCAAGTTTCACCCATATCTGATTTAGATGATTTAAATCATAAGATTTGGAACTTTTTGAGTTAATAATTTTTAGATGAGAATTTTGGACTTAATGCTGGAGTGGATTAAGACTGATGGGCATGTTGGAAAGGGGTGAATGTATTTGATACCTCAGATAGATGTGAATATTGGGAGGCAGAGAGCAAACTACACTGGGTTGAACAGTGTCCTCCCAAGATTCTGAAGTACCCATAACTTCGGAGAGCTTAACTTAGAAATAGAGTCTTTGCAGATGTGATCAAGTTAAGATGAGATCATGCTTTATTAGGGCAGGCACTAAATCCAGTGACTGGTGTCCTTGTAAGGAGAGGGAGATTTGAACAAATACAGAAACACTCATGGGGAAGAAGTCCATGTGAAGAGAGAGGCAGAAATTGTAGTGATGTAGTCACTAGCCAAGGGATAAGAATTTCCAGGAACCAACAGAAGCTAGGAAGAGGCAAGTATGGATTCTTCCACAGAGAGATAGCATGGCCCTACAAAGACCTTGACTTCAAATTTCTAGCCTCAAGAACTGTTAAAAAATAAATCTCTGTTTTTTTAAGTCACCTAGTTTGTGGGACTTTGTTATAGCAGCCCTACAAATCAAAATAAAAAAATGATGTAAATCTGTAAAATACTTCATGTTAACAATTTGACTCACAAAACATTTTCTTTTAGTGGTAGGAATAAACACACACACACACACAAATATATATATATATATATATATATCTGAAATCAATTAATTAACCCATACAACATGTTATTCCCATTTCTTAGTACATTTCTTGAGAAACATAATCATTCACAAAAGACTTTTCAGATTCTCAACTCTTCTGAGAGAATTTGAAAATACATATTTTCTGTGAGTGAGAAAACTCCATTCACTTTTACAAAAAGCAATAGAGAACATATCCTAATATAACAAATTACGAAGTGCTTGTAGTTTCACTACAATATTCAAGATGCAAAGATGAGCTGTCTTTCTTTTCCATTTTTCCTTTTTCTGTCCTCCAAATTGTCAGGGTTTATTACTAAAGTTAAGTTTTTTAAGACTGGAAAATGTAGGTGAGGGGCTGAGGAAGGCAGGGTGTGCTGCATGCTTCAAAAGTGTCAGTGAAATAAAAGACACAGAAAGGCTGTGCCAATGTTCCAGACAGAGGAGACTAAATAGAAACAAAAACTAAAGAAAATATACCTGAATCTAGACTGAATTTTGTACAGGAAAGTTTAAGTTTTAAGGATATTATTTGTCAATTTGTTAACAAACCCACAAGGGTGGGGTGGTTCAGTGTTGCTCACCAGCTAGAAAACCAATTACTGAGATAACAATAAGGAAGAAAAAATTTATTTCAGTGGAAGCATCAACTGGGAAGTGGGAGGCATAAAGAGCTACAAATCTGCCTTCCAATAGGATCAGGGGGATTTTTCTAGAGGCAAAATGAATAATGTATGAGGGGAATGAGCATCATTAAGTGTTTGGGATGGAGTGCAAGGCACACAAGCACAGTGAAAAATCATGCTAGTACGTAAGTCCCATGATCAAAAAATGGCAGATAAGTCCCTCCCAGGGTGGGGATTTTAGTATTATAATGAGCTCGGGGTTAATATTGGTCAATCTTTCAGCCTTGTGTGCAGGCTCAGTGGATTGTTGGGCATGATCTGTGGTGGAGTATCACTTGTCTCCTTCAAACAGGTGATGTGAGGCCTTGTAGTTATCTCATGGCTGCAAGGAAGTTCTGCCATTTCTGGGAAAGAACCTCAAAAGGGAATGCATCAGTGCAACAGAAGGTTACAAAGTTCTGGTCAGCAAATCTTAACTGGCCTGGGAACTTGAAACATACGAGAACTAAATGGAAAAAACAAACTATTAAAAAAAGGTTTCTTGCTTATGGAGTCAGTTGCAAATTGACAAAAATATAATACACATATATTATCTGTAACTATTGTATCAATGTTAAATTTACTGCTTATATATGCTGGAGTATTGATTTTAGCTCCAAATTGAATTTTTGAAGACTTTAAATGTTCATAAAACACAAATTTACTTCCAGTGGACATGAGGGTCAATTAATAAATAATTTACCAAACATCACCAAAAGTTATTTAAAAAATTATGTTGATATTAAATTTACTAAAGTTGATAAGTAAGACAATGCTCTCTTGTCAAATACATTACAGGAAGAAGAGGAGGAGGAAGGGAAGTTAGAATAAAGCTAATGGAGTGAACTGTTAATGGAAGGTAATCCTTGGTAAAGGACAGGGGCAATTTATTGAACTAATCTTATCTATTAAGGTAACTCCCAGCACAGCACAGAGGCAGTGTCTGTGGCCCTACTTGCCAACCTAGAGCGTCTGCGGGGGCTGAGACGCCCCCCCAGGCTCCGCCCCTCTCCACCCCTCCTACCCCTCCCTTTTCGCCTTGCCCCCCCCACCATCCCGCCCCCATCCCCACGGGATGCGCTGTGTTGCCTTGTTAACGGGGCCTCAGTGACCTCACAGTGCGGATCCCAGCTGGTTGCTGGCCCCCGGATGTGGGCGGCAGGGGCAGGCGGCTGGAACAGGCGGCTGGGACAGGCTGCCTGGAGCAAGAGTCTCCCGCCAGCGGCAGCGCAGCCTGCAGGCAACGGAGTCTCCAGCTCTGTTCAGCGTGGCGGTGGCGGTGCGGTGAGCCATAAGTGTTCTACAGCCAGCCCATCAGGTGTAGTGGAGCGCCCGACGCCCCCCTTCCTCAGTTCCCCTTTGTGCCCCTGTCCGCCTCCCTTGATGCCTCCTGACCCGAGAGCTGGCCTTCAGCCCGCCCATCTGCCGACCCAGCTGCTCTCCGCTCCTCCCACTCCGGAGTCTCTGCCACCGCCCTCCACCAGGCCCCAGGCCCTGCTCCCGGGATTGTCCACCACGCATTGCGGACTATGGCCCTAAAGCGCATCCACAAGGAGCTCCTTGACCTCACCCACGACTCCCCGGCCCAGTGCTCAGCAGGGCCGGTGGGGGACGATATGCTCCACTGGCAGGCCACCATAATGGGGCCCAATGACAGCCCCTACCAAGGAGGAGTCTTCTTCCTAACCATCCAGTTTCCATCTAATTACTCCTTTAAACCACCCAAGATCGCATTCAGCACCCGAATTTACCATCCAAGCATTAACTGAAATGGAAGCATCTGTCTCGACATCCTTAGATCAGAGTGGTCACCAACACTGACTATCTCCAAAGTGTTGTTATTCATCTGTTCCATATTGTGCGACTCCAATCCAGATGATCCTTTGGTTTCCCAGATTGCCAAGATCTACAGAACCGATAGGAGGAAGTACGACAGAATAGCTAGAGAATGGACTCAAAAATACGCCATGTGACTTCAAAATAAATAGTACCATCGCCTTAATGATAAAGATTAAGAGACAGTTCAATTAATTGGTTGTTTTTAGATTACTGTCAAGCAACGTCTCCCCCATCCTTATGAGCACACATTGTACACCTTTCATAGCAAGGCCTGTGTAGAGACGGGGTGGGGGGGTAGTGGGGGTTGGTAAGTGGGGGGGTGGGGTCGGTGAAGGTGGGGAGGTGGGGGGATTGATGGATGAGGTGGGGGGAGGGGGAGTGTGAGACAGATACCAGTTTTAATCTAGTTTTGACTAAAAGATCTTTATTGATTTGGAATTGGAAAACAAAGCAAGAACAATGGGTTGGTGGCTTCAGGACAAGAAGGAGAGCAGTTCCACCAACCAGAGGAAAATTTTTAATGTAGAGTCTTTTAAACTGACAACAGTTAGGAAAAGCTAAGTGAAATTACATATCTGAAGCACTTGTGTCTTCAGATGTTTTCATTTTGACCAAGAATAATCTTAACCCGTATCTTCTGTTTTGAGGTCCAGATTTTAACAGGCCAAAAATGAAATGGATTAGGAGTTGTTAAAAAATGTGTTTTGTTTCCAACCTTCCGCTCCTTCAACCCCCACCATTTTGCCCTCTCAGTCTCTCTCTCCTACCCTCTGGGCTGAGTTGTGTGTGACTTCTCAGGACATACCTATAGCTCTAATGTCTCTTATGTTTCCTCAAGAACCATGTAAGATCTGAGATTTTACCCAGCTTGTGCCTACAAATTAGCCTGTCACAGTTTGGTGGAGACAGGCAGAATGACAGACTCTTGGGCCAGAGACAAAGGCCTTGATTAGTCATGGCACAGAATACAGCCTGAGCTTCACTGACATCAGTTCCCCTTGCCTCCCAAGTCCCAAGGGGGAGATGTGGAGCACACCAGGTGGGTGTTGTACACACAATGAGTTTGGGTCACAGCTAAGTAAACCTCAGCTTAGGAATCCACCAATCTTTGAAAGTGGTCTTCTAGCAACCTGCCCACGCTTTTATTATGTGTGTGTGTATGTGTGTGAGAGAGAGACAGAGAGAGAGAGAGAGAGAGAGGTGTTTATATTAACCTGGTCTGGAACTGGAGGGACCTGTCTTTCAAGGGCATTTATTATACAATCATATCTCAATAAAGCTGTTTTTAAAAGAAAAAATATATATATTCAACATGAAACTGAACATGTTTTTGAGAAAAGGTCTCGCTCTGTTGCCCAGGCTAGAGTGCGGTGGCATCATTATAGCTCACTGTAACTTCAAACTCCTGGGCTCAAGCAATCCTCCTGCCTCAGCCTCCTGAGAAGCTGGGACTACAGACACATGCCACCATGACCGGCCTGGAACTCAACTTTCAATAATCCCCTTTTAACCAGTTAAGCATAATTTTTACATTTACTTTTAGCTGTTGTTTATATTCTCACAAGGAATATCAGATTATTAAATAAAGATCAGAAAGTATATCTTTAAGAAAATATATTGTTTTAATTTTTTTCAATCCTTTAAATGATAGTCCAGGATAAATGCTATCACAAGATATATGGAAATACCATGGTTAATTGGACTTCAGTTTTAACTGCTTGGATCCATCTGGTTTTAAAGGTAATAATTTTATGAAAACATTTCTGTATATTGAAAAAAAAATCCCAATTTTCCCTGTAGAACTTGTACATTCAGGAATGTCTAGTCAGTGTAATAAGAAGTTCATTATCATGATTACCCTTAAAAACATTTTATAATAATCTCTTTCTAAGGAATGTGGCAGTGCTATGGTCTGAATATCCCCCAAAATTCATGTGTTGGCAATACAATTGTATTAAGAGGTGAGACCTTTAGGGGGTGATTAAGTCATGAGAGTAGAGCCATCTCAGATAGAATAAGGGCCCTTATGAAAGAGTTTGAGGGAGTGGTTTCACTCTTTTCCACTCTTTCCCCATGTAAGGACACCATATTATTCCCTTTTACCCTTTTTACCCCTTCTTCCCTGTGAGGATGTAGTAAGAAGGCCCTCACCAGACACCAAATGTCAGCACCTTCCTGAAGCCTAAAACTGTAAGAACTACATTTCTGCTGTTTATAAATTACACAGTCTCAAGTATTTTGTTATAGCAGCACAAACAGACTGATGGGAAGAGTTAAAATTTTAAGTAAAAACATAAAAATATCAATGGCTTAAGAGTTTTTAAATATTTCTCAAAATAAGACTAAGTATATATAAAATGTTTGTTTCTATACTAAAAGCAGTAACCCCTCAAACATAAACATACAATTTTCTTTTACCTATATATTCAGGCAGTGCTGTCAAATAGCAACGTTCTACATTTGCACTATTCAATCTGGTAGCCACTAGCCTTATGTAGCTATTGACCACTAGAAATTTGGTGCATATAACAAAGAAACTCAATTGTTTATTTTGTTTAATTTTAACTCGATAGTAATTAAATTGAATTAATTGCATTAAAATTGTCACCTTTGGTCAGTGGCTGCTGTATCATAAAATTGGAGCTTAAATTAGGAAATATGTAGAAGTGTTTGGTTTTAATGTAATTCGAACAGTCAATGACATAGCTAATGATGTACTGGAGATGAGAAAATCATGGAACCTACCAAGGTTCAGCTGAGACCCACAAAAAGCAAAGGGAACCTACAGTGGAAATAGCAGGGCAGTCCTAAAAGACTAAGTGACACTTTAGCTACCATGAAAGAAAATGAGGATTTAGGTGGAATGAAGACATTTTTTTTTTCTGTATTTCTTTTTCTAATGGGTTTAAGTTTTTATTATCAGAGAAAGTGTGGAAAAGGCATGAGTACTTGAATCAAAAACCATGTTCTATCGAGGATCAGCCTCTGTGAATCTTAGTTTCTTCAAATATTATATGAGAATAGTGTCTAGAATACTTCCTACAGTTTAAAAAAGAAGATGATTTATGAAAAAGACCTACCGTGTACCATTAAATACTCATTCAATAATGAGAATTGTGTTTATTGTTTCTCTTCGACAGACCTTTTCTTTTCAGACAACTTTGTACTGAGGTGTCAGTAAGATGGTTAGACTGGCCAAATATATATTTCAGATAATCATAGAATAACTGGAGGAGAAGGCAGGGATAAGAGAATCTGTGAATTAAATCCATTTAGGAAATTATGAAAGGGTACATTGACAAGGATGTCACACAAGGTAAATCTCCCTCACATTTTTTTTAGAAATACAAACTTCACAGTACATGAAAATCAATTCGAGGGCTTGTTAAATATGTACTTTCCTAGTTCCATCTCTAAAGACCTCTAGAAGGACCCAGTAATCTGCAGTTATAATAATCAAAAATAATTTCTAAGCAGGGAAAAATGAGCACCCTTTAATAGATGCTGATGTCATTGCATTTCTTATTGAGTTTTTATATGCTAATGAAAGAAAATAAGAATCTGCATTATTCAATGCAGATGGCCAAGGTTAATGAATTTTGACTTAGTTACCCATATACCTCTTGCCCAAGTAATTTTTTTTTCTACATAAAAATATTTTGATTAACTTTGCTGGCAATATTCAAACCTGTTTGCACTCATACACATAGCTTAAATACTTTATAGCTTTGCAAATAAGAGAATCTGAGCTATTCAGCCTCACTGAAGATTGCATTAAGGGCAGGAATTAAGTGTGCCCTTGAATTCATCAGATGATGAATGCAATTAATGTTTAAATAATTTTGAAAATTTCTGGATTAGCTCTAGAAAATGATACTGTTTTCCATTTAAAATATCAACTTGATTTGCCTTTATGGATTGCCGCTTACTATAGGAAGTAATATTGCCTTACTAAATCTGTGAACGTGTGACCCAATTCAGTTCATAAGTTTTGCAACAAGATTATTCTAAGAACTAATGCTATGGATTATACTGACAATTGTTTTATAAAATTTAAAGATTTTTCTAATGATGGGAAACAACACTCTAACCTCAGGTAGATGAAAGACGGATCTCTTTTGTTTCTTGCATCTCCAAAAGAAAGAAAGGGCCACACAGGGAATTGCATCTGGGGACAGGATATCAGCAAATTGGAATTGTAAGGGACAGCTGATGTATGACAAGTGGGGTAGGATTCACTAGGTTTCATAGGTTTCCTGTGGATTGGCTAAATTGAAAAACTGCCCAGGTTTCTGGGCACAGGAGTGGTCCTTAGTTGTCTGGTACCTGGTCTCCAGAGTGCTGATGAGGGAGGCGATTGGGATGGGGCCTTAAAAACTGCCTAAGAAGGAAAATTGAGAGCTTTTAGGAATGACTTCTGTTAACGGAAAAAAAGCCAAACTCTGTAAAGTAATTTTAGAGAGATTTACTCTCAGCCAAATTTGAAGACCATGACTCGGAGCCACGCCCAAGAAGCCTTGAGCAAGTGGACTGGCTGTGGCTGGGTTACAGTTTGGTTTTATACATTTTAGGGAGACAGGGGTTACAGGTAAAGTCCTAAATCACTACGTGGGAGGCATACATTGGTTTGGCCAGAAAGGGTGGGCCATCTCGAGTAGGGGGTAGGTCACAGGTTATAGGTTGGTTTGAAATTGGTTAAAGACATGAAGCTTTGTCTAGAGGCTTGTAATGTTTTAACATAAGAACTGTTGATCAGAGATAAGCCACTAGACATATATTTGTTGTGTAAATTGAACACCTGCAGGTTTGTCTTGCATACCCTTAGGCCTATTAATGGGTTACAAAGGATGTCCCCAAGAAGGGAGTGGGGCATGATGAGGCAAGTCTGACCTCCCTCCTCCTGGCAAGCAATTTAGTTTTAGGGTATTCCTTTGGCCATGAGGGGGATCCATTCCGTCAGCCAATGAGGGGTGAGCCTTAAGATTTTATTTTAGTTCATACTTCAAAACTGGACCAAGACAATACTTGTTAAATATTAAATAATATATTACACTAACCTTTCTCTTCCATGCAAAAATGACCTTAGATAACTGTCTTCTCCATTTCCATTTACCTAGAGATACCAAAAGCCATTCAATTCTTGCACGGATAAGGGAAGAGGATATGGTCCTAGGTAATTATATCTGAGTTGAATGTTAAGGCATTAATAGGATTTCCTTAGGTGGAAAAGGAATAGAAAGGGTATTACGGATAGAAGGAAAATAACACAAAGACATAAAACAAGAGAAAATGTATTGTGGATTTTTCATTTAATATGACTATTGTAGAGGTGAGGGGAAATTTCTTTCCCCTGAAAGTTCTCTGAAAGATCAACTTTTAATTAAGGCAGATTAATAAGAGAAAGAGGTTTATTTACCGTGCCCACAGGGAGAATCACAGAGTGATTACCTAACTATTCTAATGGGATACAGATATTTTTATATCCTCCTTTTATTGGGCAGGGGGAGATGAGGACTTCAGATAATTCTGTTTAGGAGCAATAAACCATTGCTAGGGAGGAAGAATAGACATTTGGAAGAATGAATGGATGGGGGAAACAGATTGACTTGTAAATTAACCTGAGAGACAGATATTATGTTTAAAATGATTTGGGCCATGTCTGTTTGCCTTCTTGATTTCCTTTCCTGCCATACAGTGAGATAACAGGAAGGGAAAGGGAAGTCCATTGTTATTTTGATAGGTCCTTCTGGTTATGCAGATAGAGGAAAAGTCCCTTCCAAGGGCCTGTTGATCTCTAAGGGCTTTTAATTCAAAATACTGTTTATCATCTATCGGATGTTGGGCAGGGGAGAGGGGGAAGAGAGGAGGAGGGGACGGGTATTTGCATACACAAAGAGTGCAATGCGCACCATCCAAGGGATGGACACGCTTGAAACTCGGACTTGGTGGGGAGGGGGGAGGCAAGGGCAATATACATAACCTAAACATCCGTACCCCCATAATATGCTGAAATAAAAAAAATACTGTTTATACCAAGGAGTCATATTTCTGGGTGAAATTTCATGAGCTCCTTCACTATGTAGGGACCAAGGCCCTTGGCCTCCTAAAGGTTCACTAAAAAATCACTGCCATGAGGCACAGATTGATTAATATGATAAAAGGATATATAAATTTATTTAATGTGTACACTCAGGACCCTTTAGAATGAAGGCTCAACTTTCCAATGAGACACAGAAATTTATAAAGAATGGGGGCTTGGATTAAGGCAAAACAGGTTTTTTTTTTTGTGGCAAGACAGGTTATGGGAGGGAGAAATAAAGAAAGTTTTCTAGTAAAGATGATCTTGTTATGTAGATGAGTGTTTATCATGCTGATCCTTGTGTAATTCTGTTTTGAGTACTTCTTGGAGAGCTGGTCTTGTCTTGGTGAATTCCCTCAGTCTTTGCTTATCTGAGAATGTCTTTATTTCTCCTTCATATATGAAACTTAGTTTTGCAGGGTACAAGATTCTAGG
>CAUYSK010017842.1:0-31738 GCA_963575035.1 Avahi laniger
CTGGCCATTATTCTGTCTTCTTTTGAAAAGTTTCTGTTCATTTCCTTTGCCCATTTGTTGATGGGGTTGTTTGATTTTTTCTTGTTGTTTTTTTGAGTTCTAGATAGATTCTGGTTATCAGCCCTTTATCAGATGTGTAGAGAGCAAATATTCTTTCCCATTCTGTGGGCTCTCTATTCACTCTGACGATAGTTTCTTGGGTCAGACCTTGAAAGGACATTCATCTGCCATTTGCGTGCAGCAAGGCTATCAAAGGTCCAGACGGGAAGGGAGGCGTTGAGACTTGTGAACTTGAAAGAGAAAGCAGCCAGGGCCGGCAGCTTTTGTCAAGTAAGAGGCAGAGAAGTAATGCCTATTAACACTTGCGATTCCAAGCTTCCGTAGTCTTTGTTAGCTAAACCGTGCACTGTGTCTCAGAGTTACACTGTGCTCCCCGAGTAGAAATCTCACCTCCTTCGGGAGATCATAAGCTCAGAGTTGACGGGAAACCTGCCATACGCATTTTCTCCAGCCTGATATCACACTGGGAATGTATTAGGTGCTCAGTGAATTCCTGAACAATCAAATCTCACCCAGACTGGGGAGAACAGTCTTGACCCAGGAAATGCAACAAAAGTGGCTAGTCCACAAGACAATCCTCCTTATGGGTCCTCTAAACACAATGCATAGTTTTATTTACTTACTTGCCTCTTTAAAGAAGTTTTTTTTTGGTTAATTCATTCACTCATTTAACCAATATTTACAGAGTGCATACTATATGCCAGGCACTGTCCTGGGAAATACAAGGGCTATTAACGTAGCCCTGGTCTTTGTTTACTTGGGATTTACCACATATGGGGAAAAGACATATATGGCACCATAATCACGTGAATTGTTTAGTTGCAATAGTTACATATGCTTTTGGGCATTAATGAATGCTTTTAGAGTGTATGACTGGGAGCCCTACCCAAATCTTCCCAGGAGGCAGAGTGATAATGAGGGAAGAAATCTTTGAGGACACGATATTTATATTAAGACTTGGAGAATGAGTGTAAGAGTTCCAGGAAAATTGGAGGTGGAGAGCAAGGTTGTTGAGGTGTCAAAGTTAAAATGAGTTTGCCTTTCTTGAGGACTCTGATTGCAGGGATAGCTAATATGGAAGCATACCAGTAAATCCACTCTCTCCTGAAAGGAAAGTACTCCCTCACAGGTCTTCAGGCTGCCTTCGTTCATGTGTTAACGGGTAGAAGAGTAGTTCTTGGAAGTTCTGTCTGCTAACCTGGGATTGTGGGATTTACACAGATTGCCTGGCGCATGCCTTTCTATCCTGTGTGTCCCATGAAGTCAGTCTGCCAATAAGCTCTTCTTGCCAATGACTCAAAAGGGGGAAAATAAAAATTTGCTCATGGAGAGATTCCTGTGGGAACATGGATATGCTGCTCAATGTTGCAACTGCTGGGAATTCCAACCGGCTTCCTGAAACCAAGACATTTCAATTAAGGAGCGACACATCAAACCTGAACATCTCTCTTTCCCGGCTTCCCTGTCAGAATGCTCTATTATAAATAACAACAAGCTAGCCCAGTCAGAGTCTATAATTGAGTCTCTTCTTTCTGCTGACGTCAGCGGGATCCCCTTGAGTGATTTACTGTGTAGCTGTTTAATTGGGTGACACGTCGGGAGGCCAGCCTTGTTTGTATGAGTGCATGAAGTGCCCTCCCTTGGTGTCAGCACCCACTGGCTGGAAGGGCTTTTAGGCATTGCTCTTGTCCCGGGAAACTACTGCAGAGGTGTAGGGAATACCAGGGACAGAGGGAAATGTCTGGATGTTTGGAAAATGAAGGGAGTGTGGATAGAAAAAAAGACTGATCCCTTGGACAGAAACAGCTGCCTGGGTTAGAGATTAACTTGCTCTGAACCCAACATTTATGTAGAGAGAGAAAAAGAGGGAGAGAGCTGAAGGGTGGTTGCTAAAGGAGGGGAAAGAGCATTGGCGAGCGCATGTGTCACAAAATACAAGACAGCAAATGTTGGGTGTCACGAGAAAGGTGCAGTCATTTGTTCAAATAACTTCCACACTATTTTCTTCCTGTGAGAAGGAAATGAGGGGGATAGCTTTAAAAAAAGCAGATGGATGTTTGGCAATGAATATAGGTAATTTAACTCCTTACTATAGCCCTTTGGGGTAGTATTTAACACATCCATTTCACAGATGAGGAAACTGAGGCCAAGACAGCACAGTTAATAAGTGGAGATATTCAAATCAGACTCATGTCTGTCTGACTAAAAATCCACATTAATCCCACTACATCCCAGGGATTCAGTCACTCCTCGATCTTTTTTCAAGCTGCTCCTGTATCACATTGATTAATTACTCAGTAAAATATTAACCGATTTTCCACTGCATGCATGGAGTAGATTTTGGTCCCGCAGGAAATATGATGAACAGTAATAGTACTAATAACAACATCAATAACAGCTAACATTTACAAGGCGATTACTCTTTTCTAAGGTTTGTTCAGAACATCTTACAAATAGTGACTCATTTAATGAGATAACTGGCCCCTGAACACACCCCCACTGTGCCCGCGAACAGTGAGCCTCTCAACCCTGAGTATTCAAGGATGGGTAGCAGGCGGGAGCAGAAGAGGCCAGACTCATATGGAGGCCACTGCGGGCCGGGTACCGGGCGCTGCGGCATGGCAGCTCCGTGCCAAAACACACATGCTCCATGCTGTGGCAACTGCTCTGAGAAGGTTTTTTAATGGCGTCCCCGAGCAGAATGTGCGGCTCATTGGTGGGGGAGGGAGGGCTTGCGAATCGGTGGGGGGGTGGTGTGCACCAGACACTCTGACTTTTTTTCATTCCCTACTAGGGGCTCAATTTTCCTGTGCAGCATCTGGGAATACCACAGACAAAGACGTCCTTTATCCTCCCAGCAAAGAGGCTGGGATGGGCAGGGTTCAAATCCTATCAGAACTAGAGATGAGACATTACTTGGAATTTCTCAGCTGCGAGGTTTCTGAGAAGCCAGGGAGCGTGATCGAGCTGAGCGGGGAAGATGGAAGTCGCCTGGAGCAGCCGCTCCCGCAGTCAGAGCAGTGGCTAGTCCTGGCCACACTGCTCTCCCAGCCCGACCACCACGGACAGCTCCAGAAGCCGCCTCCCTTGTCCTCTCCCTGCGAAGGGCCGGTCCTGCGCTGCCACCTCTAACACTGGTTCTCTCTCCTGTCCGACGTTGGTCCATTCATTTCTTCCTTCTTTCTCCAGACTCTTCAACCTCTCTTTTCCTTGCTTGCTCTTTTCTCAATCTTCTTTTTCCCCAACCTATCAATTTTTCCTCAAGAATTAAGAATAAAAATAAACCTTAAAATGTGTCTTCTTCTAACAATGGTCTTATCTCTCTTCTTCCATTTTCATCCAGGCTTCTTAAAATAGTGGTCCACACCCCACCGTCTTCACCTTACTGCTTCATTTTCACTCCTCAGGCAACTGTAATCTGGCTGCTGTCCCACTATTTCACTGAAATTATTCTTGGAAAGTCAGCAATAATGACCTTCCACATGAAAAAACTAGAAAGCACTTTCAGAATTTCTCTGAGCTTTCTCTGAACATATTCGTGTCTCTCGTCTTTGTAACGGTTGACACAACTAACCACTCCCTCCATCGTGGAACTCTTCTTCCTATGATCCTATGGCACTTTCCTCTCTTTTCCAATTTTCCTCTTCAATGGTTGCTTTCCTTGGGTCCCACCCATAGCCTACTTCTCACTCTCCATCTTCTTGGCAATTTCATCTGTGCTCATGTTTTACAGTTCCACTCATATGCTAATAGTCCCCAAGTCTTTCTCTCCAGTCTATGAGTTCCGTACCTACATATCCAGATGTCTCTGAACAGAGTCACCAGGATGCCTCCCAGGTACCATATGCTTCAGGCTCTTTATATCCAACATCAAATTCATCATCTTTATCTCCTACTCTGCTTTCTTCTGAATTCTCTTTTTTGATTTGTAGCATCTCCATCTGCTCAGTTGCCTAGCCAGGAACCTGGACTTTTCAATATTCATCTTTCTCTAGAGCTCCATTTATAACCAGTTCCCAGTCCTGAAAGTTTTGCTTCAAATATAGCCCCTTTTTGTCATCCCTGATACCACTCTCTTAGTTTAGCTCCTCGTTAGATCCTTCTTGGACTGTTGGCAACAGCCCCCTGTCTATTCTCCCTTCCTCTGTTCTACTCCCAGAGCAATGTTTCCAAAATGTTGAACTGACCACGTGAGTTCCCATACTCAACCAAATTCTAAACTTCTTTATGTCACAAAGAAAGGTTTAATTTATGTGATCTCAGGCCATTTCTCTACCTGGTGGCCTGCCCTGCTCGTTATGTGATAGCAACATCATGACACTTGCAATTACCCCAACCTACCAGGGGTCAGTGTTTTCCAGCCCTCAGCTTATCATGTTCCTTCTGTCTGAAACCTCCTCCATACCTGTCTCCTCCATCGTCTCTTTGGCTACATTAGCTCGTTAGTCTATTCTCCCAGCTGGCGGGGCCCAGTCAGCCACAGACATAAGAAAGTAACTTTGGCAAGCCAAGCACTAACTTATAAGCAGACAGAGTAGGTGCCTACCCACAAGTTTGTGGGGGAAGTTAAGGAAGCTTATAACTAGTTATCTTTCATTATTTAAAATTATTTCATTATTAGGATATTCCTACAATTTTGTGTGTATTTTTGTTTTTGTAGAGTCCTCTATAAACTTTCCTAAGAGGAGTTTGATGCCTTAAATCTTTACCACTACCCACTTATAAGAGGCTCATGGCAGGTAGCTGAGGGTGAGGCTCTCGGTGAAATGGGACACAGAATAAAAACTTGCCATGAGGAGGAGGAGGTGGACTGACATGCAGGAAGCTGAGAAAATGCCAAGTGTGACTGTCTACACCACAGATCTAACTTGAGTGAATCATGTGGACGACTCTGGTATGTTAGGATTCAAGTTAATACCTAGATCACTTAAAATGAGAAAAGATAAAAATGTTTCCTGAATAATACAGAATTATCACCCATGTAGCCCTACATTCATTTTCTTAAAGAAAAAAGCTGCCAAAGATAAATTATTTGGTTAATGGGACTTTATGAGATGGGGCCAAGTATGTCTGAGCTGTCGAAATGAAAGATAAAGATAATAAGCTCAGCACCCTACAGGTCACTTGACATAGAATGAGGAAGAAATGATGTGATTATCTAAGTATTGGGAAAAGGAAAAAGAAAAGAGGCAGAAAGAGAAAGACACATTCAACAGACACGTGCTGAGCATGGATCATCCAGACACTGAGCTTCGCCACTGAGATACAGGCATAATCCCTGCCTTGAGCATCCATCTGGCATTTGGCTCGTGCTCAGTATAAACACCTGTGGAAGGAAGGAGAGAATAAAGGAAGGGAGGGAGGGAGGGAGCATGTGCCCTACGTGATCAGTCTAGGATAGCTGAAGTCAATTGAATCTGTATTAACCATTTACTGGTTAGCTTTTCATCTGTTGTATGTTCTTGCCCATAGTATGTTCTAAAACATACATGCTAAATCCACTCCCTATTAAAGTTAGAGAACACTGTACTGGGCTACCTATGGATTATGTACCAATTCTGCATGTTAAATTTGATGAGTATTAACACAGGCAGCATGTGAGTGGCAGAGTTGGGATCTAAAACCAGGTGCTGATCATTAGGACCCTGGCTGGTCACGTACCTGGGTTCTATGGCCATGTCTGCAATTAGAGAATGCCTCCCCGCTTGTCTAGACCAGGGGTCTCCAATCTATGGTGAGTCATATAATTATTTCATTATATATTATCATGTAATAATAATAGAAATAAAGTGCACAGTAAATGTAATGTGCTTGAATCATCCCAAAACCATCCCTCCCACTCCCTGCTCCGTGGAAAATTTGTCTTCCATGAAAACAGTCCCTGGTGCCAAGAAGGTTGGGACTGCTGGTCTAGACCACTCGATGGGCCACCCTCTGCTACTCATGCAGAAGGGGAGAAGGAAGATGCTGTGGTGCTCAGGGCTGTGGCGCGTCCAGTCTTAGTTTTCCAATCAATCTGTTATTTACAGGCTCAGAGCAATGGGGAGGGGAGGCTTATAACTTGCAAGCTGAGGGGTTTATATGTGTTCTGGGCCAGTTTTGTAAGACAGCTGCCCCTATAAAGGATTTATCAAGACAATAAAAGAAAGAGGAAAGAGCCTAAAGACCCTCTAGTGCAAACAGCTCTTTCATATGATGAGAGTCTAAGAGGAAATGCTTCGAACAAACGCCACTCTTTTCCCTGCCCACCTCACCCAATCCTTCTCCTGGTCAGCCCAACATATCGGCAGAAAAGCTCTCTCGTCTTCACCTCCAGGGCTAAACACTACAGGCACTTGCTGTTTATTTCTGCCTTGTGACATCCAACCTCCATCCCCATACCCCAGACAGATTTTCCTCTCCTTAAACATGGCTTTCTTGTTTGGGCCATTCTTGGGGATGGAAGTGAGGGACTTGGGGGTTCTTGCTCTGAAAGCCCTGTACCCCCTGTTGTAACACAGTAATACAGTTGTAACACAGTAATAGGTTCAGCTCAATGGACACATCTTAGGCCTCAGGGAGGGTCTGACCCAGACCATGGCAGGGAGCACAGCTGCTTAGAACCTGGTGTGCTTGGAGGAGAAAGTTTCATGCTGTGCTCTAGATGATGCATGTATAATAATATCATCCATTTGTCTGGTGTGATCACAAGAGACAATCTCAAAGAATCCTTGTCATAACAAATCTCCATCTTAGGGATGAAAACACTGAGGTTCATGACGTCAACATGGGATGAAAGCCGTGAAGGAATTTCTCCAGATTCCATGGCTGTCAAGGAGCAGAGTGGAGGCCCCTGATTCCAAGCCTTGTGCATTCTCTTCTACCCCACTTCTGCCTTTGGGTTGGTCCTGCCATTCTCTGCAGCCAGGGCATCTAATCTGAGCCAGCACCTCTTCCAGTGAGTGCAGCTGACCACGGGAGGAGGAGGGGAGAGAGAACAGAGGGCTCGTTGTGAATCCAGAACAGTTCTCTCTGGGCCTTCTGGGACACCCCTGCCTCTCCTCCCACCCCATTGGCTGGCCTCTCTGCCTCCTTCATGGTCTGGTCTTTTACCACCCACCCCTTGAATGCTGGTGTCTAATAAATCCATGTCTGCCCTCCTGTTCCCAATAATCTCTTCCACCTTCCTGAATGATCTCTTACACCTTCATGACTTCTTCATAAAACCATTTGCTAGGAGTCGCAAGTCACTATTTCCGTAGTAGATATCTTTCCTGGATATCTCTTTCCAGACATCAAAAGTCCCTAAAATGCACGTGATAAAAGCTGCACGTCTCATCTCTACTTCCTGTTTTCCTTTCTGTCCGGACTCTGTGAGAAGCCCGACTTCGTAGCCTGTGTGTCACCCTAGATTCCTTCCTTACCTTACCCACGTCTTTCGGCTGGCCACCAAGTTCTGACAAATTTATTTCTTTAAGATAGACGGAATCTACTCTCCACCTTCCTTGGCATTCACTTGGTTACACAGAGCTGCTCTCTGGCCAGCCCTGCAGCAGAGACCAGGAGCTGACCTTTCTGCCTGTAGTCTTGGTCTCTGTGCCTCTTCTCTCTCTCTGCCTTCACAATAATTCTTCCCAAAAACCCAAATCTGATCAGATCACCCCCCTTTGGAAAATAATCTTTCAGAGCAAGTCCTTTTCATGTTGTACAAGACTTTTTGTAACCTGGCCATTGTCTACCACCCAAGGTCCTCCATCTCTTGCTGTCACCAACTTTTCATTCTTATGCACAGTTCTTGGCATGGAAACTTCCTTTATCTTGTTTCTGCACTCAAAATTTTGCATATAGTGTTCCTACTGCCTAAATTATTTTGTCCTTTTCTTTGTTGCCTGGCTATTTCAAAATTTGGAAATATCCCCTATAGGGTATATAGCAGGAATTAACTCCTTTAGGGAGAATTCTGGACTCCTTGCATGAGAGGCAGGTATCATTGCTCTGGGGTACCCAAGTTTCCTGTGCACATTTCTATCATAGCGGTCGGTCATCACATTGTAATATAGCTCTACATTCGACTCTGTATTCACTGTGTTTATCCGCGTCCTCCACGAGACTATATAGGTCTCTTGTTTTCTACATTTGGTGTTGCCTGTGTGTAGCAAAGTGCCTGACCGCAGTGGAGGCTCAGCAGCACAACTGCTGAATGAATGAGGCATGCGACAGATGGGGCCAGTAGCCTGGCCATGTCATCCCAAGTCCACTGATAATCACGCCACTCTGACCACCCAGGCTAGAATTGTTAAAAATAACATTCCCATCCAACTGTCTTCATCAGACAACACTCCAGGAAGAAAGAGACTCACAACTCTGATGTTTCTGCACAGAAATGGTTACATTTCCAAGATAGCTAGTTCTAGCCAAATAAACAATTTTGTAATTGAAATTGGGCATCTCTCGACCCTGTGAAAATGCTTCTCCACATAACCCGGCACCTGCATTTCAATTCCGATGGGCTTTTCACTTGGTGTCTGTTCTGCTCCATGCATGTATTGGGTGTGAGGCGCAGATTCCAGGCAGCTCCAGGGCTGTGGAGCTCACCATGAACACTCACTTGCCAAGGACAGTGCTGCTTACCACTGCCCTGCACACCACCTTGTAAAGCCAGGAGCTTCATAAAAGCTTGTTTATAAGCATTCTGACCATGATGATTCAATTATCCAATTATTCATAATTCATTTATATAACCACCAAACTCGTTTTGAGCACCTGCTATATGCCTTTGATATAGAGATGAATTAGAGACAGTCTCTCTGTCCTTGTGAATCATTTTAGAGCTTGGTGGAGGAGAAAAATGTACCAACAGCCAGTTGCAATGCAATGGGAAGTGCGTACTCGCAGAAGTGTACGCAAAGGGCAAGTGTTCCAGACAGAAGGCGAGATGTGAGCATTGTAGCAGAGAGAACAGCAAGTATAAACCATGAGAAGAGCAGAAGAGAGTAGGAGAGGTTGAAGGAACATTCAGGAGTAGATGCGATGTATCATCACATGAGAGCAGGTGAGCAGAGGGAGATTTGGGGAGCCCGGAGGAGGGAATGATGAAAAGGGAGGTTGCAGAGGAAACTCAGGGTGCCTCAGGCCAAAGCAAAAGTAGGTTGCAGCCAGGCCAAAGGTTTGAACTTCCCTCAGGCCCTAGGGTGCTCCTCGTGGTTCCTGAACAGTAGGAAAAGTGCAATAGGCAAAACGGAAAGGGGTGTTTCTGGAAATCAGTGGACTAACTAGAGGACCGTTGAATTAATGCATGGAAGCATGATGAGGAAATAAACCAGGGCTGTGGCAGCAGATCTGGAGAGAAGGGAGTGATTCAAAAGGCCCTTGGGAGGGGAAAGGTGGGGTCTTGATGCGGATCGTGTGTGGGAACAGGGACAAGGGAGGGAGGGTCGCACACTCAGCTCAGCACAGGACTTGAGAGGCCAAAGCTCAGGGAGAAAGAGGAATAGTATTTTCATACAATATTTTTTAAAAATCAATGCTAAAAATAGTTGACAAAATATCAAAATTTTAAATAGAGACAGAATCAGTATTACTGATTTTTCCTCTTGCCTCTGGCACCAATATGGCTTGACCTGGTATCGTACTGATCCCAGCTTTATATAAACTCTTGATACATTGTTCATCGTGGGTTTTTTCCATTGATTTTTATTTTTTTAAGTATTGTATTCAATTATTGATTATCTTGATTACTGGGGTTCTTTTTCTGTTTTTTTTTTTTTTTTTTCCTGGCTCTCTCTTAAATTTTGCACTGAGGCAGGTGCTGCAGCTGCCTCACCTGGTCCTGGCCTTGGAGCAGGGTGGGGGTAAGGGGGTGACTGATCAGCAACGATTGTAGGGGTGGTGTCATGCAGGATGCACTGACGTACCACCACGGTGCCTTGCTCCACTGAAGGGCAATTCTGTTTCTCCAGTGACTTTGTTCCCCGGATACCTTTCCTCCACCCACAAAGGCTGCCATTTTACACTAGGCACTCTCTCCAGATATGAAGACATCATGCAGAGTTCTCCTTCCCTCCCTCTGAACAAACTGAGTTTGGGTCTCCCGTGATGAAACTCACATGCAGCTTGTGCACAACTTGCCTAAATGCCACAAATGCTTTGGAATAAGCATGGAAATTGGTTTCTAAGCTCCAGCAGTTTCTAGAATAGGAGTAGTTTAAAATAAAGCAGTATGATAAAAGGGATTCCTATAGAGCAGATTGTGGGAAATAGCAGTGAGCCTCCAAAACGAAAACCTGGGGAAAGAGTCAGAAAGGGCGTCCAGCCATTCCAAAGTAAGGTCGATGTGAGAGGGAACGTGGCTGGCCGGGAAAAGCAGCCAGCTCTGTCTCCAGCTCCTCAGTGTCGGTGCGAAGCTCATTCCTTTCCATTCCCTGAAGCTCCTTTTCCTTTTCTGTCTGGCTCGATGCAGACGTAATATATTCTGTCAGTGCAAAATTTGAGCTGAAAAATACTATGGCTTTGGAAATCGAGGAGGGAATTGAGTGGGGGCTTTCCAAATTAATGGCGATGTGCAGATGGAGTGCACTGGGCGTGGTGGAGCGGAAGTCAGGAGGGCACTTGGAAGTGTACTTGTAGCCAGAGGGCTGTATAAGCAGCAGTGCTCGGTGGAGGAAATGATAGAGCACTAGGCACAGACATTGATATAGGGAATTTGACAATGACGGAGGGTGGATGGAAATTCCAGTAGGGCATGCCTGACGGCTCCATTTCCTTGTAGAAGTTGGGGAGAAGACTGTCCTCTAAGAGTGTGAGCTTGAAGTGAATATTTAGCAGGATACCAAAGGTTGAGAGAATTGGCCAAAGGCCCCAAATGGACTTGGAAGCATCTCTGTAGCTCCTCTGAACCTGGAGGCAGGGGATGTGTGTGACTCCAGGCTCCACAGTCCCGCGGTTCGTATCTCCTGCCGTGCTCAGCTTTCTAGACAAAGGCTGGGAGAAGGTGGGTCATAGGACTGATCCCAGGTGGGGAATGTGTGAGGCGTGTGAAGGGTTGAAGAGCAGAGTGGTGCAGAAGAGGGAGAACTTTAGACATGGTTAACACTGGGGACAGCATCTGATGAGACCAGTGACAACGGGCGTGAACCATGTTGATGAGTTTCAGCTTCCAAGTATTATACAATGTTTTGATCAAACAAAAAACGACGGAGGGACCCATGTGATTACAAGGCCCCGTCACAGCAGAATCACCCTAGGTCAGCAGAGTAAGCCAGGAGGCGGGTGATTTCTAGCAACCAGAGCCCTTTTGCCATCTTGGCATCCCCTACAGGTGTTAGGAGCTCTGCATTGTTGACAATGCTATCCCTGCTCTTGAAATGCAGCCGTGCAGCTGCCTCTTAGGCAGGAGAAAATGTCTCACTTGCCCCTCTGGGACACCATTTAGCTTTTTTTTTTTTAAAGCTTTTATTTATTTATTTACTTAGGCTACCAAAACAAATTTTTTAGAAAAAATTATGTTTTTTGTTGTTTTTTGAGATAGAGTCTTACTCTGTTGGCTAGGCTGGACTGCAGTGGCGCAATCACAGCTCACTGCAGCCTCCAACTCCCACCTCAGCCTCCCAAGTAACTGGGACTACAGGCACCCATCGCCACTCCTGGCTAATCTTTTAAAAACTTTTTTGTAGAGATGGGGTCTCACTATCTTGTCCAGGCTGGTCTCAAAGTCTTAGCCTCAAGCGATCCTCCCCCCTCAGCCTCCCAAAGTGCTGGGATTACAGGTGTGAGCTTCTGCACCTACAGGGGCACCATTTAGGAACGGGGCAGTGAAGAAGCCTCCTTGCCTTAGTAGCACTGTAAGTTCCCCCTGGTCCCACTACTCATGATGAAAGTGGCCATATTGGGAGTCAATGACGAAGGCATCGTCCTCAGGTTGATAATGCAGACGGATGCCACTAACATTTCTCACAACCATACTGAATACGGCTGTCAGAGCAGGAGGGAATTTGAGAAGGCAGTATGTAATTAACCTAGTTGGAATTGGGCCAACAGACCCAAGGTTAATGGCCCTGGGAATGGGAGCATTAATGACCACTAATGGTCAAGCCCCTTTTCATGTCTTACTCATTAGAGCCACCTTTTATATTCTATAAGATCATGGCTTTTGGCCTTGGGACCAAGGGGTATGGAGAGTTGCCACTCCCCCAGACAACGCGTCATGCGTTCCGACAGCTTCTTGATCCCCCCTCCCAACAGTCAGGTACAGCCCGTAGCAGATCGCAACACGCACCGCCATCTGCGGAGCACCGCCGATGACAGCGAAGGCATACACAGGATGCATATTCATGGGCACAAATTGTTTCGGGTTTTCATCCAACAGACTGACAAAAGTGTGACATCTTTGCTTTTACCTGTTCGGTGCTAGCATTCCTTTTTCTACACGCTCCCTGGGGGAGCTGGAATAGAAGCCTAACCACCCTAGGATGTGACCTCAGTCTTATTTCATGGCCAGAAGAATCATTAACATGTGAAACTGCACAGTCGCCGCCCTGCCTTGATGAACAAAGATACTGCTCTTTTTGTCCACTCCCTTTCTCCTTTCCTCTTTCTCTCTTCACCCTCCACAACGGAATTCCATCTTTGCCATAAGCTAATCTTATGTCATAAGCTTTTGTGATGCAAATTTGGGATAGTGGACAGGCAGAGACAGAACTGGAGTAAGGGAGGTGAGGTTGGAGACTCACAGGAGAGAAGAAAAAGCAGAAACAGAGCCAAGGAGAGAGAGGGACAAGTCACGTTTCATACGGATGTGACCGCTGGGGGGCGTGGAGCACGGGGGCGGGAAGGAAGGAGCGCCAGGCAGCTGTGCTGTGTGCGCGAGAGCGGAAAGGTCTGAGGAGGAGAAAGTGAATTTTAAGAAGTCTGGCTGGTCAATCAAATCTCTTTTAATGTTCGTGGAGAAGTACAAATAAACACTGGTGTTAGTTAATTGCATCTGGTTGTTGGTGTGTCTTCTTTCTCGTGGACGGCTCCTCGGACGCGGGGTCAGCTGGGGCTCTGGGATTATCCGAGGTCCCATGTTTGACTGGAGGGCTGAAGTTGAAGCTTTGAGAGACTCTCCAACAGGGGTGGTGACTTTGCTTCCTCCTTTGATCTCAGTATGGGAGACACATTCTGCGGCGCTACCTCTCCTAATGAACCTTAAAAAGCAGAGCGTGTTGAAAATTACTACATACCAAGACATGCCATGCTTCCTACAGTAACACACTTCCACAGCAGGTGCTCTGGTTTACACATTAGTTTCACACGCTTTTTTATTTAATCCACACGTAACCTCTCGGGGTAGGTATTACGTTCCCATTTGTGGACGTGAGAACTGAGGCCCTGTGCCTTACCGTGACTTCCTGCTCGTGGCCATAAGTTAATAAGGAACAACTCAACTCAGAGCAGAATTTTGAATTTTCATAAAAGGGAAGATGAAGAAAGAAGGAGAGATATTGAAAGTGGAAATTAAGTTCTTAAGTAGAGGCAGGAATTCAATGAAAGCGGCGGGGCTGTTCTTCAGCTTTCACTTGCCAGCCTCGTTTGGAGGATTCTCTGCACACGCAGGGACCTGGAGGCCTTTGTTGAGAGTGAGCGGCCCAGCAGAGAAACAGAGCTGTTGCTCTTTCTGCCACACTTCATCCTGCATAAAAGCCTCGGATGGCTGGGGGTCTCCTCTGCCTTTCTGGCCCTTTTCTTTGGACCCAACAAAAGGGCAGTGGGGGAAGCAGAGCCTGTCTTCTACCCTTGGCAATTAAGGGTAAAGACAGGACAAGGAAGATGTCTGCATGGCGCTGCCAGCCTTGGCATTTCCTCCACGAGCCTGCAAGATAAGTCACGCCATTAAATCATCCAATATCAGATGCAGTGACTATCATTTTCCCGTGTGAACATCTCACTGGCTGAACACAAGCGTCTCAATAGCCATGGCACCCTAATTTCCTTTGTCGGAGACAGCAAAACCAAAGGTAATGGGCGGGAGGAGAGACGGAGTCCCAGGGGGCACACTCTCTGGAAGAGTCTCGTGGGCTTAAATACATCTAAAGCAGACCCAAAAGAAAGCAGTGATTACAGGCTAATTTTCTGCCTGCATTATGTTAAATGTCCCGTCGTCTACACAAATGGCAATTGCTTTGTGCCAGAAATCTTTTTACTGAATTCCTCTTATTGGTAAATTTTGTATTAGAAATAAAAAAGGAGACTAAAGAAAGGTTTTGCAATTTAAAGGTGAGATTATCAGGATACCAGTAAAAGACACAAGACTGGCACATAGCCAAGAGCTGATTTTCCTTTTCAAATGCAAATATTGGAGAAGGCAAAGTGGCCCTGTCCTTTGAATTTACCTGTTAAGGGTCTGCAGGGCCCAAGCCTTTAGCTGGAGGAGGACACATGTGCTTCTCTGGTACAGAGGCTGACACGGGCAAGGACAGGCTGATATATTTGGCCATCCCCGGGTCAGCACAGGCTGCAGTTCACAGGGGAGTGAGACGGCACTGACACTTGAGATCCTTCTGCCCCTCCACGGACACTGCCCCTTCCCCAGGGGCAATGAGAGCCCACTTAGCCACTTCGGCATTACCCCCTCTTCCTCGTCCCATCTGGGCTTCAGGTTTTAAAGACATTTGCTTGATAGCTCTTCATTCACTCCTGATTCATTCTATAAACATTTACTAAGCATCTTCCATGTAGCAGACAGTGGACTACATCCAAAGAATTCAAAACATAATTAAGAAAAGGAAGCTGGAATTATGATAGTCAAACAGAAATGGAACATGGGCCTTGAAATTACAGAGATCTGAATGGAGAATTCCACCAAAGCCCTCCTGACTCGGATGAATATCTTAAGATGTTGGTCTAGTGGAGAGGCAGGAAGGGGCTGCTAATGCCCACACAGAGCTGCAGAAAAGATCAAATAATACAGCGAAGCAACTAGCACAGAGCTTGTCACCAGGCAATGCTCGGTTACTGTGTGTTGAGTGTGCCCTTATTCGGAATGCTCAGTTGGGACCTGAGTTCCCACCCCTACCCAAAGATGCATCTGACCCACAACCAGCGGGCATCAGGCCCCCAGGCCAACAGCAACGGGCACTTACTCACCCCAAGTAAGGCCCAAATCTATGATCCTCTTGACACAAGGAGGCTGGAGGGAAGGAGGAAGACTGTACCGGGGGAAATTTGGGATCAGTCCCCAAGGAAGGCAACGGGATTTGATGAGAGGCCCTTCTGTGCTGGGTACCACATGAGGCATTTTGTAAGGTTATCTTGCAGGCACATTTGTGGGGTAGGAATCCCTGTCCCATCTAATCTCAGCAACTCTAGGTGAACGTTCGAGGTGGGGTCGGAGAGACAAATAAGAGACCGCAATGTTCCGGAGCTCCTGAGGAGGGCTAAGTCTTGGTCTTCGATCACCAAGGTGTGTGTCCATTTCTGAGGATGTGTGGCGGATCATTAATTTCTAAAGGGAATGAATATTTGTGTTGCAGCTGAAAATAAGCTGTAAATTGGCAATTAGTCAACTTTGTCTCCAACATCCCCTGCAGACAGGGTTTTGATACCAAGAAAGATCAGTTTACCCTCCAACCATCCCAAACAGGAAACTGAGACTTAATTTTAAATGTGCCTCCATGTGCCATGTGTCATGTGCCAGTGCTAAGGTGGGTATTGTTCTTTTCTTGAACATATTGATCCGTGGCTCCCACAGTGCACATATCATTACTGGACCTTATAGATGACTGACAACCTCCAGTGTGGAATGCAGCCTCCAGGCATGATTATGGATAGAAGGAGGATGTTGATCTTTATTTCCTAGAGATCCCAGACATGGATCATAATCCACACGTGGCCTACAATGTGCTGTGTGACTTTGGGCAAATGACTATTTACTTGCACATTCTGCATCCTCTGAAGATGGGGATTGTAGCGTCTGATAGGGTCGTTGCAGGGCTTAATTTAGATAACACAATTTAAATACCAAGCAGAGCCACTGCCACTTGCTGGAGGCTCAATTGATATGAGCTCCCTGACACAGAATACAGAATGAAGGACACTTGGCAAAGAGTTAGTGTTTGATGATGATGATAAAGATAATAGAAGCATTACTGTGAGTGTTCAGAAAGGAAGACAAACACGGGACTCCGTTGCCTCCAGAACTTGGCAGTGAGGTGGGTGCTGGAAGTGGAAATGGGGGTGGATGTGGCTTTGCTGATTCATGCTACCGGAGGGCTCTGAAGTCCCACTTCCGGGGGGAAGAGCCATCTATGGCCCGCAGGACACCAGGCCGCACAAGGATATCAATTCATTGTGCTGCTTGGTCACCCGGCTCAGTCTTCTTCATCTCAGAGTCCCAGAGCCAACCACCCGTTCAGCTCCTTTCCCAGCAGTGAGGATGCTCTCAGATATGGTGTCTCTCAGCTCCCTGACCTGCAGCCACCCAGGTATGCCTCTGAGTAACCCACAGGAGCCTGGCAGCAATGGATTTCTCTGATTGAGTTTCACTGGTCAGGAATTGATAGGGACAAAAACAACTGAACTCCACCTCACTCCTCTTTCCAGATCCATTGTACTCTGGAGGCATTTTCCTAGACCCTGGCTCTCTCGTGGTCCAGTTGAAACACCCTCCCCACCCATGGCAGACTCTCACCTTCTTCCTTTGCTTTCCAGCCACATTCGTCTCCAACTTCTCTTTCTTCTTTATCCACTCATTTCCCTCTTATTCAGCTTTGCTCAAAACCGTTGTGTCAAAGATTCCTTTTCCCGCCACCCCTCTCAGAAAGCACACAAATAGCGGGACACCAGCCCTGGACGGGCCACGAATAACGCATCATGCACAGGAACAGCTGGAGCGGCCTCTGATTGCAAACAGAAGATCTTTTGATGACGTATTATGCTGTTTGCTCTTCGTCATGCCACTGGTTCTTCAGTCAGTAGAGGGGCACACCTCCTCACGCACCAACATGAAATCCCAGCCACAGCCAGTGTTCCTGCCATCGTCTCGTCCCAGCTCCACCACCAGGAGGGCTGCCGGACATCGCCTTCCGATGTCTGTACTGCCAACCCTCGGCCACCAGGATCCTGCTGTAACCATGGCCCGTCTTTTCTCAGTTCAAAGCTTATGCTTCTTTATTTTAAACTCTTGTTATAGCCTTAATGTCTTGATACTTGCTGAATTCCGGAAAGGATAAAGGCCTCTCACTCGATCCCCCGATGTATATAAATATGGTATAATAAGTTCCCCATTCGGGACTCAGGGCCCGATGAATGCTGGATGCTCCTGTAAAGTAGGTTATTATCATTTCCAGTCTCAGTCAAGGAAATTATGACTCAGATAAGTTAATTGATTAGTTCAAGGTTACTGAAATAGTAAATTATAAACCCAAGAAAGAAATCCAGTATCTGTGATTTCTTGCTCCATGGTTGTTCTTTCTTCCTACTGATTAGGATTCAGAATGTGAGGACTAGCATAGGGGAATGTATCGGTCAAGGTAACAGTAGATCCAAGAATTTTATTTTGTTCAGATGAAGATATGGTAATGAGACAATGTGCAGAGGCTGAAGCAGGGTAAAGAAATCCAAAAGGAATGTTGAGGGACCCAGTGATCTGCGTACAAGGGAAGCTGTTATCACCCCGGGCTTAAAGGGAAAAGGGGAAGGAAAACAACAAGAAGACTTGGTTTCACAGCCAAGTGAGAGCTGGGGCCATGGAGAAGGGTCTTCCCCCTGGGATCTCTGGCCTGGAAGGTGCAACACTGCCAGGAGGCAGCCCTGGAGCGTGGAGGGCACAGGGGATAGGGACGCTTTCTTTGTCAGGCATTTGCCAAACCCCACTGGAACCAGCCAGCAAGGGAGAAAGTGATACGGTTGGTGGGCTCTGCATTCCTTGGCACAGAGCAGAGCAGGGGAGGGGAGAGTGGTCTCTCAGTGCTGGGAGGATGGAGAATAGTCAACACATAGGAACAGAGCGTGATCCTTAGTCAAATGCTGCCTGTGGCGGAGCATGCAGCACGCCTTCCTTCCCAGACTCCAGGCCCAGAGGTGGGTTCCTCATGAAGCCAAGAACACGTAAGCTTCAGGGTCTATTTCCATTGTGTTTTGCTTCACAACATCCCCCCCCCCAAATCCGGGGGCTTAAAGCAAGGATGATTTATTATTTCTTATATTAATACTTCGTGGGTTGGCTGGGTGGTTCTTCTGCCTCTCATGGTGTCAAATGGATCTGAAACACACAAGACAGCTCCAGACTTCACTCCCATGTCTGGGGGCCTCAACTCTCCTGCACATGATCTTGCTCTCTCCACACAATAGTGCGCAATTCAATTTTCTAGCCTAAATTCCTTCCACGGTAGCTGGCTTCCAGAAGGGCAAAAGAAAAAGCTATTAGGCCTCATAAGACCTAGGTCAGGCATCACCTCTGCCTCATTCTATTGGTTAGAGAAAGTTGCAGGCCAGTCTAGATTCAAGAAGTGGGAATATGGGCTCCACTTTGGGATGGAAAGAGCACCCTGCATACACAGTGTGGGAGGAATTCTTGTGGCCTCTTTTCAGCCAATCCACCACAGTTTGCCTTGTCACTAAAGCAGTTCATGCCCTTCTTATATGGAAAATATAATCCCCCTCTTTCCAAGACACCCAAAATTTTCATCCCATTTTGACATCAAGCTGAAGTCCACTATCTCATGATCTGTGTTGGACCGAGATGTGATGATTGTGGCACCCCTTGTGCTAAAGAACTATGAACTAAAACTACAAGGTAAATCCCCCCATATTCGACATATAGTTGTAATATAATGCTAATATAGGCAGAGGACAATTGCAGTGAACCCTCCCATTTAACAAGAAGAGGAACAGGAAGCAGCACATTACAGTTGCTGGTCCACAGCAATTTTAAACTCTACCAAGGCATTTGCTGCTCATTCAGCTTTCCTGAGGACAAAAGTTTTCTTTGATCAGTACCAAGTTCTGCCTCTATGTGGGTTCCCGATTCCACCATCATCATCAGCTTTTGTTGCCACCTTCTGGACTCTCGGCTGTGCTCTCGGATTCATTCTTCTTTTTACGTAAGAAATGGCCCGTGCATGTGGCTGTATAACTTCCTTCCTCAGCCTGCCTTCTTCCCATAGAAAGCTGAGGGTTAGAATGCTTCTTTCCCCTTTGAACTTCCTTATCCTTGTGTCCAACCTGGCAGTTCTCTCATCAGGACACTTATCTTTAACATGTTGTGTGCTATCTATGAGTCTTATGGGGGGTCATTCTATGTTCTATGCCTCAGCATAATCCTTTCTCTGACCGACCTCTCTCTGCTTTGGGTGTGTGAAGCAACGTCCTTATGATTCCCAGGAGGCCTTTTGTCTGGTGCAGAGGGTCCGACAGCAGTGCCTTAAATCTACCAGAGTCCTTAACAGGGTTCCTCCAGTCATAGCCTTGATTTGATCTTTTCTCTAAGGCCCATAGTTTGAGATTCTTTTGCCATTTGAAGAAACTGTCCTGGGGTCCCTACAATTCCTCTAAATTCTCCTCGAAAACTAGTCAATTCTTCCTTGGCTCCCTCTCCTTTGCAATACCTTAGCATACACTACTTAAAGAAGACACTTGGTATTTTCAATATTTTATCTGGCCTTAGCCAAGGTCACTCATTTGCCTCTTGTTCTCCAAGCCTCTGCCAACCCTCTTCTCTTTACCGCAGTGTCTTAGTCCATTTGTGTTGCTGTAAAAGAAAACCCAAGGCTCGGTGATTTATAAAGAAAAGAGATTCATTTGGCTCATGGTTCTAAAGGCTGTACCAGAAACATGGTGCCAGCATCTGCTTCTGGTGAGGGCTTCAGGCTACTTCCTCTCATGTCAGAAGGCAAAGGGTCCCAGTGTGTGCAGAGACCACATGATGAGAGAGGAAGCATGAGACAGAGAGAGAAGAGGGGATTCCAGTCTCTTTTCAACAACCAGCTCTCCCAGGAGCTAACAGAGTGAGAATTCACTCCCTCCCTTGAGAATGGCACCAAGCCATTCATGATGGATCCACCCTCATAACCCAAACACTACCCACTGGGCTTCACCTCCAACATTGAGGATCAAATTTTAACAAGAGACCTGGTGGGCCCAAACAAACTATATTCAAACCATAGCACTCTCTAATCTGCTATATGACCCAAAAGTCAACACCAGAGGTCCGAGATTTTTGTTATGGGAGCATCACACTTCTAGGTGAAAACTAGTTGTCTGCTACTGTTTCCATTATGTACTGCTAGGCAGAAAATCTTCCCAACACTTAGTGGCTTAAAATGACAATAAGTATTTACTTGCTCATGATTTTGCAAGTTGTGTGAGGCTCAGCAGGACACCCCAACCCTGCTCTCTGCTTGGCGGTCGGGGCTGCATTCAGCTGGCTGCTCCTCTGAGGTGGAAACATCTAAGAATGCCTTGGCCCATTATAACAGACCCTCATAACAGAGTGGTCTGTTATGCAGCAAGAGGTTACAGAAACAGGGCCCCTCATTTATACTGGCTACTTACAGGGCCCTGGAAGAAGCACTAAGAAAATAGTCACCTGGTCCTATTTTATAAACTGTATAAAGCAAGATATTTTAACTGTAACCAATCAGGATTCATATTACTTTTAATCTGACATAATGATCATCAAACTCCAGTGGCATTGCAGTGGCCACAAGCATTTTTTGGATCCACTTAAGAGGAATTTGAGTTGGGGAGGAATTTATTTTGGGTTTAGTGGGATGTACCTTGTGTGTTCCATGTCACATCCATGCATATTAAATTCTTCTGGCTGTTCTGATGTAGAATGGCTGCCAGACATGTAGCTACTGCCCACAGTGCAGACACCAGCATCCCCTAGAAGTCACAGTGCAACATGAAAGTGTCCTGTGGGGCCCCGCCTTTGGGAATACATGGGGAGTAGAGGAAACATAAGGTTGAAAGGCAAAAGGCTAGAAGCTAGTTTGTGGAAAATTCTTCCAAATATCATAGAATCTAAATGAAAGAAACTCAATAGATATTTTTCCAGAACAAAATCCTAAAAACTTCCATGGCATTACTAATCGTGATTTGGGAAGCTGAAAGAAACCGTCTTGAGCTATCAATTTAAAAAATCAATCAACCATGCTAGAGTATACATTGAATTATCTTTTTATTCTTTCTATAGAAAATGGTAAGATAAAGCTATTAACATGTGATGATGTGATTTAAAAGTATATAGCTAAGAATGTAGGAAAAATATTACAAAATTGCATTGGGAAGATAATAACAATAGGTTATTTTGCTGGAGTTTCTGATGTTTGTAAATATTTTTCAGCTTTTAAAAATTTATCACTTTTGATTTCTCATTTTAAATAAATACTTCCATATCTAATTTTATATTTGCAATCATGTGTTCTTTTTCTTTAAGGGTACTTTGAAACTGTGTAAGATTCAGGCCCTACTGAATCTGGGCCATGTCCGGGTACCGAGACTGGAGATTTCACTCTCAAAGGCAACGTGAAGATATTAACTAACAGAATCCTAGAGCTGATGCTATCTCCAGGCATGAAGGAATCATGCTCAGTGTAAAATGACTTATCTGGGTTGCATTTCTGGGAAGGAGAAAGAATCAGAAGATAGAGGGTGAGATAAGACAAGATGAGGAATGAGAGAAGGGAAGATGAATGCTGCCTTACCCAGTGGCTGCGGAGACAGAGGTGGGGGCAGTAGCTTTTGGCCACAGGACACACTCAGATCTGGCCAAGACACGGGGAGAGGGATAATACTGCTTATAATAATGTCAACAATAGTAGCTTAACTCATTTACTTAATTATCGTATCAGGCACCATTTTGAGCACTTTGTACATATTAATGCATGTGATCTGCCTCACAACCCTGCAAGATCATCTCCACTGTCCTATCCATTTTGTAAACAGGGAAAGCAGGCACTGCGAGATGCAGGCACTCTGAGGTCACTCTGCCTGCATGTGCTGGAGCTGAGGTTCCGGTGAGTCCATCCGCTCCAGAGGCTGCTCCTTAACAACTCACAACACCTTTGCATTTGTACAGCACGGTGCAGTTTATCAAGCAATGCTACATGGAGCATCTCACTTACAATCCTAACAGCCCTGAAGAGTTGGCAGGACAGTCGCTGTTACTCTCATTTTATGGGTGATTAATTGAAATCTAAAATTGTAAAGTGACTTATTCATGATCGCCCAGCTAGTAAGCAGTGGTATTAGAACTGAAAGCCAACTCTCGGATGCTTTTCATTATATCGTGTTGTGTATTAATAAATTTCAGCTATAGTTATCTTCAATTTCTAAGACATCTCTATGTATAATGCTAACACAGTACCTTCCACAGCTTTATAAAAAGGCGTTATTCTTATCCCAATATTACCAAAGAGAAATAGATCATTCAGAGAAAGGATGTGCAGATTGTACTTGAGCCTGGATTTTTGACTTCAAATTCACTCCTGCACAAGCAACAGTGGCCCCAACTGCTTGTCAAATCCAGAACATGATTTGGCCCTTCAAGGGCTGGGGGAATGAAAGACAGACTCAGCACCCCAGGACCTTGATGTGCATGGTGGGCCCAGGCATTAGATGGATAGTTGTGGATGGAGCATGGATAGCAAGTTGAAAACAGTTGGGATCATATGGTGGGGACTTTGAATACCATGACATGAATATTATTTTGTTGGGAGTGAACATTGAGTATACACAGATCTGTACTAGATACTGGGGAAACAAACTAAAGAAATATCAAATAAAGGTGTGATCTCAAGCTGAAACTATTTGGCATTTGATCTGGGAGTAACACACCTATACACAGAAAGCAAGAAAAAAAAGTGACAAATTAGAAGTATTTATGAAAGAATAGGTAAATAACTTAAAAGAAAATTATTGCAACGTCCACTGAGTTTTAAGATGGCAGAACCAAAATGGAAGGTGTATAAAAACCATAATACTTAAAACAGACCAGAGGTCCGAGGCTTTAGAAAGCCTTGATTTCTAAATGTTTTCTGTTTAAAGGTGACCTAAGGGGTGATCCAGAGTGTAGCTTCTTCTACGGTCATTTATAAGTGGTGAAATTCTCTTAAAACCCACAATTTTTTAGGAACTTAATTTCCCTTAAGTTCCTCGATGTATAAGGACAGTAGCATTAACAATAATGATGCTGTCATTTGTTCACTGCTTACTGTGTTGGGTAACTCGCATATGTTACTCTGACCCAAAGCCACTCTGCAGTTAGATAATACTATTCCCATTTTACAGATGAGACAGTGAGGCCCAGAAACAGTAAGTGCCTTTTCCAAGTGATAAATCAGAGTTAGCCCAGGTTTAAAAGAAGATAAGCACCAGAGTATTCGTTCTGCACTGTGCTCCCCATTCCTTTGCCCGGAAACCAGCGCTGTGCTTTCATTTTCTGCCCAGTCAAGGCTGAGCAACTCATTGCCACATTCATGGCATCCACGAGTGAGCCTAACCTGTCTGCCCAGCCTCCTGTTTTCTCTGCAGCCTATTACTTCAACTTTATTTTTTCTTTTACCAAATTTATAATCATGCTTTTTATTCTTGTGCCCCTAAGTGTCTATCATTGAGCAGGTTCTATTTACTTAGTTTTTATCAAGTCCACTACTCAGCATGCACATAATTCTCCCTTTCTAGAATGTGCTTTTCCCTGTCTCTGTGTATCAAAACCTTATATATCCTCTAAGGATATATCCTCTCAGGATGCCCTTATGTGTCAGGCAGATAGTAAACTTGAATAAATTATTACCGTTATTATTATTGCTATTACTGTTTTCATCATCATCAGTTACCTGATAAATATTCAGAGCCTACATGTCCGAGCACTAGGCGGTGTTAGAGATTCAGTTACCAACAGGCCACAGGTTGGGCCTCCAGGAGCCACGGCAAGGCTGGGAAGGGGGCAGGGCTGTGTGGGATGAGCACACAATATAGTATGCAGGGACGAGAAAGGGCGCCGTGGAACATGACATCCATTTTGGTGTTATCTCACAAGGCCTTCCAGAGCAGGTCCTAGCTGGTGCCTCATGAACGGGTTGAAGTGAGCCAGGCAAAAACACCTGTCACGTCAGCACGGCCCACGGCCCCCATTTGCTGGGACTAAGAGGTTTTGTGAGACATGGAACTTTCAGAGGTACAAGTGGGACACTCCTGAGCCGAACAGGATGGTTGGTCACCCTGCTGCCTCTGCAAAGACTCGAGACAACCAGCGCCTGACAATATATTTTTGAATGAATGAATGAATGCATGATGCATCTATACATGAAAATATTAATCCCCTACAAACTGGACCTCCTTCCAAATATTTGCAAACCAAACATAACCTGAGTATTCGTAGCTGCACCCGCACGGTTCTGTCCCCTGTGAATGTTTACGTAGGGGTTCGTGTCCACGGCAAGATTTTACCAACGAAGAAGACGGCGCTGTCACCAGAAGGTGGTAGAGGCAGTGCTGGGAAATCACGTTCTCTCTCCCTGCCTCCCTCCCAAGCCTGCGAGCTTCATTACAATATGTATGACAACATTTCTTCTCATATTATTGTATTACACCATTCTTAATTGCATAATTCAACATTTTCAAGGGTATTTGGAGGAAATTTGGATGGTTCATTGACTGGTATTTGAAGGCAGCTGAGAATTAAATTAAAAAACATGAGGGAAAATTTGTAGTAAAAGAGACTGATTGAAGGGCTGACTTAGACCGACTCCGACTCCCGGGCCCTGCTCCCATCCCCACTTCCAGGGTTCTTGGGTCTTTGGCCCAACACACAGTCTCTAGTCACCAGCCTGGGCCCAGGGGACAGCCAGGATAGCCAGCCACTCCAAGAAGCCTGCTGTCACTTTTTCCTCCCCACACTTCCCCTCCTCTGTTGTTTTTGTTGTCTTAGTTTATGATTTTTGACATGCGTTTTGCAGATTGCATGCTTTTGCTTGCTCTGTTGAATGCACGGCTCCGGGCTGATTGCAATCATGCTGATTGGGAGGCGTGGCCCTGGGGCTGGGAGGGCTCCCACTGCCCCTGCTGCTGTGGTGTGGCTGGCTTCTGGCTCTCTGCCCTGCCAACTTTCCTCTCCCACAATGCTTCCTTGAGCTTCCTCCTACCCTCCCATGCAGGGCCAGCGTGGTAGATACTTGGGAATAGGTCCCCCTCCTTCTCTTGGCTCAGGTGCTGGGATCATGCGCTGCAGCCTGGGAGAACAGCCAGGAGAAGCTGGTGTGGAAACGGTGGCTGGGCAGGGTGCGGGGTGCTCCAGGCCCCCGGGGCTGGGGACAATCCTTCAAGCCCCAAAGTGCTGTTCCAGCAGAGGACTGGGCCCTCTTCCAGGCTCAGCAAAAGCCCTGGTTAAAGTCAGCTTCATACTCTTACTCCCAGCCTACCCTGCCTTAAACAGAACGTTTCAGACGCAAATGCACACACAATGCATTTGACTTCGGTGCAGGGATGGTCTGCTGGGGGGTGAGAGACGTGTCAATTTATCAAAAGGATGCTAAGAAAAAATTTGAAAAGTGATGGCAAGAGATCTGTATTATCTTCCAACTCTGGAAAACTTGGGAAATTTGGCTGAATTTAAAGCTGAACCCACTAGGATAAAAGGAAAGTTGACTTCCCTGAAAACAAGTGAATGACTTTTGAGCAAATGCTCAGAATGAAAGAGATCCCTCCCTTCCTGAACCTCCCTGCCACTGAGATGTTCGAGGCGCACTTCCCACAGCAGAGCTAGAGAGGAGGAGGCATTTTAGGGTCCTTTCCTGTTCTGAGATTTAGGATTCATGGTTGCAAATAACCCAGACCACCCCAAAGAATGACGTCTTTAAGGTCTTGCTTGTCGGCTGGAGTTCAGCCTCATGTCTGAGGGGGGCCCTGGTGACTCTCCAACTCCTCCCCCACCCTCTCTGCAGCATTTCTGCAGACTCCACCTTACTCTCGGGGGGTTCTGCTCCCCTGGAAAGGGGCCTACCCCAGATAGCGCTCAGAATCATGGCTGTAGATAAAGCACCGGAGCAAGTTTGCCGGGGAGGCCAGGAACTGCACACCCAAGGCCAAGGGTAAAGGGCGCTGAGGCCTGGGCTGCAGACACATCTCACCCCCTTATTGCCCAGGAAGGATGCACAGGGAGCTCCTGGGAGCTGCATGCTGAGCGAGCGAAGCAGAGCAAAGCCCTCCTCACCAGGGGAGTATCTGACCCAGCATCTTTGTCAGCTTATTTGGAACATTTAGCTTGTTCCAGTTCAATAACGCATTCGATAAAACTGTTAGGGCCTGACATGAATCCCAAATTGGTGTGTGGCTGCCGGGCAGGCTGGCCAGGCCAGCACCTCCACCCCCACCCCCTGCAAGTGAGAGACAGGTGATGTCAACAGAGTTATGATGCATGATGACAGCAACTTGGGGACAGGCACGGGGGTCTTTGGGAGGCCTCACCAGACAGTACAGCCACCACGGAACCCAAAGTGGCATGCATGCCTCAGGCCCCTCCCTCCTGAACCTCCAGGGGACGTGCTGCTACTGCCTTCTCTCCAGCAGGTGGGCCACAGTCAGAGATTGGGCTTTGCTTCGTCATGAGGCTGTTCAGGTTTTGGAGGAGAAACTCGACTCTCTGTGACACCCTGGTCAGGGAGGAGACCCTATGGAATGAGGTCTTCGTCTCCCACCTGCCCACTCCTGTTTGCGCCATAGATTGCTACTTCCAGGAGGCTCTTCCCGAGAGTTCACACGGTGCACAGTGAGCATGCGGAGGGCGCGACCACGTGACAAAGTGCCCACGGGCAGAGGCCACTTTGACCAGAGGTTTGGAGTAGTCGGCTCTGCAGTCCGACAGACCTGAGTTCAGACTCTGGCTCCATCGCACATTGGTGATATGAGTTCAGACAGAACTGAGCTTCCATCTCCCCGTTCCGTAAAATAGAGCCAGCAGTGCTGCCCACCTTCTAGAGTGGTGGAGAAGATCGATATACACCTCGCTTGGCACGGAGCTAACATTTATTGAATGCTTACTAAGAGTTGTTGAAATAACATCAAATGTTTTAGTATTGTTACTTTACTGATTCTGTTGTTGTTTTTATTACTATGATTATAACTTTTTTCTGAGTCCTGTGGATGGCTCTGACCTCTAGCCCAGCCCCCCACTTTCCCCTCTTTTTCTTCCAAAAAAAAAAAAAATCCCCACAAGTTATGGCCCATTACAGCTGTTCTTTCCCTGTAGTCTGGTTTCATTAAAAATGCTAATTCCCAGCCTGCCTGTCCACATGGTATTTGCATGCACATAAGCGGCTCATTCCGATTCTGGAATGGTGGCCTCTGGGCCGAGCCGGCCTGAAAGGGAGCTCTGTCGGAAAGTGCAGGGGGAGCCAGGCCCACGGCTGCCAGGAGGGGGTGGCCACTTGCTGGGCTCCTCATCTGATCTCCTTTATTCTCGCTCGCCCTCCTCTGGAGGCACCTGCTGGTAAGCAGGAGGATGCCAGCTCATGCCACAGGGACTTCTGCCTGGCATTGTCTTGCCAGTGTGGGCTCCAGGCAGGAGACGTGACCTGTGCACTCTGTAGTGACAGGAGGCTGGTACCGGCACCGTCTTCCGGGAAGCAGCACCACTTGGCCCAGCAGCCCCCAGGACATTGTATTTCAGCTCTTGGGGGACGCTCCGGAGTCCAGTCAAGCTAAACAATAAAGCGCGGTGATGTTACAGCTCTCGGAGCACTGGGAGACAATGTGACCACTAAGCAGGTGTCCGTAATTGGATAAGAAAATGTCAGGGAACATGGATTAGATAGTTCTGCACATTCTTTTTGGAGTGAGCCTTGTGGTAGACAAAGAAAACATCTCGAGGTCCATGGATGTGGGTTCAAATACGATCTTGTCACTTGGGTAACCTAGGTCCTCATCTACTCAGAGCCTCAGTTTCCTAATCTGCTCCGCAAAGTTGAGATGGTGTTGAGGCAGGGAAGGTGCCTGTCACACCTGCTCAGTGCCCGTCCTTGCGCTGTCCCATCGCAGCCCACGCCCTGCCCCCACCCCTCACCCCCGCCTGGACCACTCCCACCGCCCGCAGGTCTCCCCACACCTCACCTTCGCTTCCTTCCAATCCGTTTTCCACATCGCTCCAGAACGTCCAGACAATCAGATCATATAATCTTCCACTTTAAACTCCAAACTTCCAAACTGGCTTCTTCCTTTTGGTGAAAAAAGTTCAACTGTCTCCTTCCTGCCCCCTCCAGTCTCGTCTCACTCAATCCTCCGGCCACAAGGGCCCCTCTATTTCCTGGACATGCTAGGTCGGTCCTGCATCAGGGGAACGCCCTGAGCTCCCACACCAGAGTAGGTCCCCGCCGTCCGCACCAACGCGCTCTGAGGTGCCCTGTGCGCTTGCTGTGTCCCTCTGTGTCAGTTGCGTACATGCTTCCATGACTTTATCTTTTATTCTTTGGGTGAATCATTTGCCCTCTGTGGGAAGCTGCGTCGCTGCCAGCGAAAGCCCCGGGTGAGGTGTGTTCTGGCACACACCCAGGGACCGAGGGCTGTGTGTCACCGACATGGTGGGGACAGTGGGGCTCACCGGAAAGCCTGCAAGGGCTGCGGGGACTCTGCGCACCTCGCAGCCTGTCCCCCAGGTCTCGGGTGTGCTTTTTCATCCCCAGCACAGCTCTCACGGCCTCGGGTCCCAAATTCCACGACCCCTGCAGCAGCGCGGCTCCCCGCTGCATGGAGAGCAGAGCACAGGCCCTCTCCCCTGTGAACGGGCCACATGTTGAGAGCCGGCTCCGCCTCTCGTTCTCTGTCTGCCCAGATTGTACATTTTGCTGGAGGAGATTAGAACTTTATTCCCGGGGTCATTACGTCTAGGATTTATTTATTCCATGAGTATTTACTGAATAAATATTCTCTGTGAAGCCCTGTCCTACACACTTTATTTTTATCTACTGATCACCTCCTTTAAGTCTCACAACTGCCCTTCTAGGTTCTTCTTCTTTTGCTCTCATTTTCCAGGTGAGGTGACTGGGGCACAGAAAGGTGAAGCTGTTTGCCTAAGACCCGCAGCAGTGAGCGGTGGGGCTAGAAGCCAGAGCCGCACGGTCTGACATCCAGGCCCGCCTGGCTACATGACGCTGGTCCAACCAGAGGGTGGGCAGATTACCTGCCCTCGTGGAGTTGACCTTCCGGGGAGGGTAAGAGATGGCAAGTGAGTAAATGAAGATGAGAGCTGAGCTCCGTTTGCCAGAGAGCGGTGAGAGCTGCGAGGAGTATAAGGGAAGGAAGAACAGCAGGCGGCTTTGGTAATGGCGGCGGTAACCACTGGTAGAGTGGGCAGAGTGCAGGGAGGTGACTTTGAGGCTGTGTAAATGGCTGAGGGGAGAACGTTCCAGGCAGGAGAAGGCATAGAGGAAGCGAATGTCTGAGAACTCTTCCTGTGCTGGCGCGTGGGGGTGAGGAGGAACATGCAGGATCCGATGCTTAGAGAGCCTGGGCTCCATTCTGGGCGTCCTGGGAGGGTGCTATGATCTGATTGACATGTTCAAAAGGTTGTGCTGGCTGCTTTTCAGACAGTGAAATCACGGGCACCAATGACCAGGTCTTTGCCAGTCCAGGTGAGAGGTAATGGCAATAAGAGCCGGGGCGGCGGCGGCAGCACACAACAGGGGGTGCGGACGGTGCGGTAGATGCCCAGTCAGGACGGCGTGTGCTGCGGAGCTCGGTGCTGGGCAGGGGTGAGAGAAAGTAGGATCCAAGGTGACGACGAGGGTTTTGGCCTCAGCGACCGGTGGAATGGTGGCGCCATTTCTTACAATGAAGAAGGTGACAGGAAGAACAGATGTGCGTGTGTGCGCGCCTGCATGTGCAGTGGGTGAGCCTGGGATCAAGCATTCTGGTGTGAGCATGCCAAGTCCGAGCCCCCTGTTACACTTGCAAGGGAGATGTTACACAGGTGACTGGCGACTCTGAGCTGGGAGCTCAAGGGAGGGGTACAGGCTGGAGACATGGGCCTTTTCATGGTATTAAAGTGCTGGAGCAGAGAGAATGCACAGACCAAGAGGGCTGCTATGGTCCGAACGTCCCTGTCCCCTCAAAATACATATGTTGAAATCCTCCTCCTGCCTCGGCCATGGGATGGTTTAGGGGGTGATTACATCATGGAGGCCTCATGAATGGGATTATGGCCCTTGAGGAAGAGACCCAGGAGAGACCCTCACCCCTTCCACCACCTGAGGACACAGCGAGAAGGCGCCCTCTGAACCGGGAAGCAGCCCTCACAGATACCATGTCAGCCGGTGCCTGGATCTTGTCCCCAGCCTGTGGCACTGTGTTAGAGCAGCCTGAACCGAGCAAGTGCGGGAGAGGGGGCCCCGAGGCCCCGCAGTCCTGGAGGAAAGGAAGAGTAGACTGGCGAATGATGCCGGGGGGAGGATGGGGACACGGGAGCTCTGGCTGTCACAGAGAGCCATGAGGCAGGGGTGGCAAGGGAGCGAGCAGTCGGCCGCACTCGACACGGCTGCAAAACTCTGCCCCGGTCGCCGGCCGTCCTGTGCCCACTTCCCTGCTTTACTCAGCTCCACGTGGAGGCATCTGTTTGTTTAGGTTATTGTCTGTCTTCCCGCTAGAACACAGCCCCGCAGAGCCAGGGCTTTGGATCTCTTGTTTGCTTAGAGGCGTGTCCCTGGCACTCAGATCCCCCACATCAGAGGTTGCACAAAACACTCGTTGAATGCGTTGTTGAATGAGCACAGGACGGAGGATGAGGAGGACTGAGAACTGACCACTGGCTCTGGCAGGCAGACGTGGTTGTGTTGGTGACGAGATGTGTTTCCCTGGGGCCGGCAGGCGAGATAAAAGCCTGGCTGGGTTCTGTTCAAGAGAAAATGGGAGATGAGGAAGTGCAGACAGAGAAAACAGACAACTTTGTCGGAGAGGTGTGAAGTGCTGGCGAGAAGAGAAGAGGGGCTGGAGTCCAGGGAGGCCTTTTTCTGGCTGATGCTGCCTGTCTCTGTTTCCAGGTGAGAGACAGTAAAGACGACTACACGCTGCGTCTGCGCCGCCATTTCTCCAGTAATGGGAAACTGCTGATGATGGAGCGATGGGGGGGTGAGCAGCAGGGAGGGCACAGGGGGCGGATTGGAGCTCTGAGCACAGGGAGGGGCCGTCCGGAGCTTCAGCAGGTTCACTCGGCGGAAGTAGGAGGGAAGGTGAGGACAGGGGCGTGGAGGGAAGGTCTGGGGAGGAAAGATTAAGTGTTGCAGTTTCCTTCCGATCGTTTCCAGCTCCTCGGTGGTATAAGAAGTGAGGTCACGGGGAGCACTAAAGGGAGGGAAGGGCACGCCTTTAACCTGCATTTGGGTGAGGCAAAGACATAAAGTGTAACTAGAATGTTTGTACCCTCACAATACCTTGGAATAATAATATATATATAAAAAAGGACAATAATACTTTGCAAATGTATAAAAACTACTTTCAGCATCATGTATCTTGGATTCTGTATACTTATTCTATAAGCTGTGTGAAGATTGGATAATGAAAGCATTCTTCCATCCATCAAAAAAAATAATAATAATAATTTGACTGGCTTTATTATTATTGAAAGTGGACTATCAAAGCATCCTCTTACTTTAGTGTCCATTTCTTGCTTAAATTCTATCAATATTTTCTTTATATATTTGAGAACCTTGATGTGAGACAAAGATAGATATCA
>CAUYSK010017843.1:0-17855 GCA_963575035.1 Avahi laniger
TTTGTCCCAGGTACCACAGGAAAGTATTTGGGTTTTGCAGTGCACACTCTGAGCCACGCCAGCAATCTGCCTCCCGCTTGCTCTGTCCCTCAGCCTCACCTCACATGAGGTCTCAGTCCTGAACAGGAGCTGTGATGATGAACTCAAGTGAGGTGAAGAGAGAGGGAGATAGAATTGGGTGGAGGCAGAGGGATGCTTCCAAGGGTGCTGTCTGACTTTGTTTAGATTAGGAGTGATGGTTCAATCACCTTCCCCCCAACAATTTGGGCTCCTCCCTCAACCCCCCGAGTTCTCTTGGGTGCAGAGCTTGGAGGTTTAGTAGTGTGCTTAGCACTAGGCAGAGGAATGAGGTCAGATTAAGCTTATGTTCCATTGGATGTTTTGGGCATTTGAAAAGCTGCGTTATTTGGACAGTGTGTAAGTTTTTTTAACTGCAAATTAATTTCCCCCATCTTTACTCTCTTGCTCCCAAACAGTTCCAGGCCTTGCCAGGGTAATGGCTTCAGTGCTTTGGTGACAAGGGAATCCATCTATAGCAGGGCTTGGAGCATTGTTAGATGCATATTGGGGACACAAGGGTGAGGCTTGTGTCCTGTCCTTATAAAGGTGTCCCTGCTGTAAACGAAAGCACTGGCCTACTCTAGGGGGCAGAGAGGTAAAAGCTCATCAGCAGGGCAGTGCTTGCTAAGGCCTGGCTCCACCTGCCCTCTTCGATGCGAACCTTTCCTGATCTCTTGTCTTGTAGAAACACCTCAGGTGAGTAATGTGTCAAAACGTGCATGCTTTGGAAGTGTGGGCCCATTAGTGGGAGCCACATTGCTGAGAACTCTGTAAGTAATTCTCAAAATACAGAAGTCAGGACGGATTTAAGGGAAAACCTAGTCTGAACCACTGTTTCTCCTCCACAGCACCTAAGGATCTGGGGAGCTCCTGCCCACCTCTGAGTGACAGCGTTTAAAGAAAAAGAACACCTACGATGAAGGTCTGTTACATTTATGTTCTGTTGTTGGGGGGAAAAAAAAACTTAGGCAAACCAGATGGACCTTTCTCCACCAAAGGAGAAAATAAGGTAAGATATATACATGAGAAACTGGTCCCAAAAATGTTGGGGACCAGTTTCATGGAAGACAATTCTTCCACGGACAGGAGGTGGGGGTTGGTGAGCAATGGGAAGTGGCTGTAAATACAGATGAATCTTCACTTGCTCACCTGACACTTACTTCCTGCCATGTGGCCCAGGTCCTAACAAGCCACTGGCTGGTACTGGTCTGCAGCCCCAGGGCATGGAGCAAGAAAAAACTCATATTATTTGATGTTTCATGTTCCAAATATTATTTCCTTTCCATGTTGCTATTAGCTTGTGTGGGGGCTTCCTGACACTAGCCTGAGTCTCCCAATATGGTGGTTCCCACACTGTTTACTTGCAGAATGCTGGTGTTATATGGTCCTACTCATAAGGCCTAGCAAGAGTAAACTCTGCTCTTCTATTTCAGGAGTTGACACACTTTTCCTATAAAGGGCCAGATAGTAAATACTTTATCCTTTGTGGGCCATATGGTCTCTGCCAGTGTAGCATGAAAGCAGCCACAGGTGATCTGTAAATGGTTATGCATGGCTGTGTTTTAATAAAACTTATTTACAACAAATAACGGGGGGCCTGGATTTGGCCTATGAGTTTCAATTTGCTAATCCCTGTTCTATAGGAAAACTTGAATGTAGCTAATTATACTTATGTCTACAGATTTTGGCTCATAGAAACGTGCTGCGATTTGCTAATACATGGTGGGAACATTACTTATCTCCTTGCCCAGGGCAAATATTAGTCATTGATTATTGAATTTTTTCCCACTGAACCTTACAACCTTTTTCAGTAGTGTTCTAGAGACTCAGTTTATTTATGTTTTTTGATATAATATACAAATTTAACTAAATTGCTTTGCAACAGACCACCTGAAGTTAAAATTTTGTGATATTTCATTTCAATACATGTGCTATGGCATTTTCTTAGTGTTCTACAATGATGACCCCAAGTCTACCAGCAGCTGATTACTTCATGTCAGAGCTAGCTAGCTGTGTTCTAAAGCTTTGTCCTAAAAGCTTTCCCCTAAAATAACAATAGTGACTCTTCTTGCCACCATGTGTCCTAAATCTCCTCTTTCCTAGTCAAGGCTCTCCAGCAGGCCACGCCTCTGTAACAACCACCCACGCTCAGGTCACCATTGCCCACTCTTCTGTAGTAGGGTTATAAGCTGGAAGAGAACACAAGGCTGTGAGTGACAGCGTGGGGGCAGGTGATGTGGAGCTGGGCCCTGAAGTCTGGGCATGACACAGGAGACAGGAATACTCTAAATATACGGGGGATGCTCTGGGCCACGGGAGAAACTAAACTATCTCAACTACACATGTGGCCTTGAATTCTAGCTTCCAAACCATCCTCCAGCACCTGTTCATAGTCATCAAAGTCTCCAACCTCAACCTCCCTTTCTGAACTTTTCCTCTTCTTCCTTCCTCTCACTGAAATTTGGATCTCCCCTGAAGACACTGCCTCTCCTGAGGGCACTGATTGGTGGCTGGATTTTTGCTCTCACTCCCTGTGGGGTACCAGACAATTGTTCCTCTTTGAAGTCATGCCGTCAAACTAAACTTCTTGCTAAAGTTCTCTGAGTCCTCATTCCTTGAAGCAATTTTAGCACCTCCATCTCTCTCCCCGCCATCATTTTTAGTCATTTAAATACTCTAGTCTCTGTTACTTCGTCTCATAATATTCAATGTATTTTGTCCTTTGCTTTTTTGGTCATATTATGAACCCTGTCATTGCTATAACTGTACCTGTTGAACAAGTCTCCCTGTGTGGCTGTTGCTACTTCCTGTCTTATTAATTCACTCTTTCGAGTTTCTTTATTCTACCGATTTCTCAAATCCACTGACTTTACTTTCTTCTGTTCATGATTTCCCTTCTTACCTACCATGATCAGCTTTGACTACATCTCTGGGCTCATCTTTCTGCCTTTGTGCTTCATGTTCAAGGTATAAACTTTCTGAACACACACATTCCTCTTGACTTCAGGCCTTTGAACCTACTGTTGTTTAAAGAACACACTTTTCCTGACTAGTTCATGGCAGTGGAAGGTCACTTCTTCTAGAAAACCTTTCAATCAGTCCTGAGATGTGCTTCTATGACACTGAGTACCATCCCTTGCACAAATGCGCACTGAGCTCCTTGGTCATCACCTGGTTCTCCACCAGATGGTAAGCTCCATAGGACCACGTTTGGCTCATTCACCTCTATGGCATCCACTTCCATGTCAAGTGTTCAGTCCATTGTCACAACCACCCGCTTAGCATATACGTTCAGCAAACTTGCCTCTCTTTCTTTCCATTGCACTCACTTGGCAAAACCCCATCACTGATTAAATCTAACTTTCTGCCCTTTCCTTACCTGTACCAAGCAGGTGAATGTGGCTGGGAAGAAACACATAATCGTACAGATTAGTTTCACTTTAAATCAAAAATATATTAATCTCGAGTGGATCCCTGAGCAACTCTGCAACATTTCCCTCTCTTAAATGAGTATTTTATACTTTTTCTTCCTTCTCATTTAGCTGATGACCTTCTTATTTTACTGAGAAGATAGAAGCAATAAGAAAACACCTACATGTCCCATTACAAAAGTTACAAACCTACTGCATCTGTGGCTACACGCACACTGCTCTCCTCCTTTTGACAGATGGATGATACATATTCCCATCTAAGGACAATTCTGCAGGGGACTCCATCCCCTCTCACTTCCCTTGAGGGCTTTGCTCTTTAAATTGTCTCTCTCTCTCCTAGTTTATTCTTATCAGCAGAAAACATGCTGTAATAACTTCCTTTCACGTGTATCCCATTCACTACCATCCAGAACAAAATTTATTGCACCAGTTGTCGGTCCTTACTATGTTCACATCCTCTCTTCAGTCTCTTGAACCCACTGCAAGCAGACATTCATGCACACAACTCCACTACTCCTCTTTCATCAGGGCTACCTATAATCTCCACCTTACTAAATGCAGTGGCCAAGCTTTGTCTTTCATACTGGATTCAGCAACAGCAGCTGGTGACTTCCTCCTCCTCGAGACAGTTTCTTTACTTGGCTTCCTGGACATACCTTTCAGTTTTCCTCATATCTCACTGGTCACTTTTCCCCAACCTCTTTCTATTTTTAACCTCTAAACGCTGGGGTCCCAGGGCACAGTATCTGACAGAGACTTTTTTCTAATTATACTCATCGTCTAGAAGATCTCATCCAGTCCAATGGCTTTAAATACCATCTAAACACTCATGAGTGTCAGATTTCTATCTCTAAGCTACATCTATCCAGACTCACACTGCACTGTCTACCTGCCATCTCTGTTTGGATATTGTGTTTGGCTTCATGTGTCCAAAACCAAACTCTCCTTTTCCTCATCTAAATAAATTAGCAATTCCACTTTTCTAGTAACTCTGGAGAAAAACCCTGGGGTGATCCTTGGTGCTTCTTTATTGTCCTCTTACATCACATTTGTCCTCAAATCCTATTGTTTTTACCTTGAAAATATATCAAGAGTCTGGCCACCTCTGTTGCTAATACCCTCACGGAGTATTAGCTGAAGTAGAATAGTCCCTACTCTCCTTCATTAGGGCTACAGGATCGGCCTTGGCTACACCTCCAGGTTCATCTTTCTGCCTTCGTGCAGAAAGATTCAAGGTGCAAACTTTCTGAACACACACATTTCTCTTGACTTCAGGCCTTTGAACCTACTGTTGCTTTAAGAACACACTTTTCCTGACTAGTTCATGGCAGTGAAGACTCGAGGGTCACTTCTTCAAGAAAACCTTTCAACCAGTCCTGTGATTTGCTTCCATGACACCAAGTACCATCCCTTGCACAAATGCACCCTGAGCTCCATGAGAAAAGGACATTTGGCTCGTTCACCTCTACAGCATCCCTTTCCATGTGAAATGCTCAGTCCCTATGGGTTAAATTGAATTCTGGTCTATGTACACCCTTATGGCATTTCCAGCCTGTGCCATTTTATCAAATACATCATTATGTACTACCTTTTACTCTTCTGCACTGTAAACTTTTGCAAGCAGAGGCTGACTTAGAAGGTCGGAGGCAGTGCTCAATACACGTATGGGCAGGTGGGGTTCTGTACCTGGTAAGTTTCAATGGGGCGGTTTTCCATGTTGAGGTCCCACACTTTAACGGTCAGATAGTCTCTGGTCATGATATACCTCCCGCTGTGGCTGAACTTCACATCCGAAATCGAAGAGATAATTTCAGAGAAAAACGATCTGTTGCTTGGATCTTCCGGCTCTTCAAAAACTGCAGAACAAAAGCAAAACAAGATGAATTCAGCACATCCTTGTCAACTGACTCTAACATGTTTGACCAGCTAGGAAGCTAAGAGTCTAACTAAGTAGGGCTGGTGTCTTCAGACTGTAATAAGTAAGCTGCTAACAGACAACTGGCAGCTCCCTGGTGGCAGAAAAAGCTGTCACTGGTGTCTGTAGTTTATTTCTCATGGAAGGACTGACATGGAACCCGTCTCATCCATACATCTGGCACTGATCTATATATCTGTTTCACATTTCCCCCAGTCTTTGGGTGTCACTGCATGTACCAAAATCTGGAGTCATCCTAGGTGCTTAAAACAATTTTCTTTTACATCTTTGAGATATAATTCACATGCTAGAAAATATATTTACTTAAAGTGTACAGTTCAGTGGTTTTTAGTATAATCACATAATAGTGCAATCTAAATTTAGAACATTTGCATCACCCTGCACCTCCCCCCCCCAAAAAAAAAACTCCATACCCATTAGCAGTTGCTCCCTATTCCCCTTCCTGCAGCCGTAGGTAGACACTAATCCTGCTTTCTGGTTCTTATTCTTGAAATTTCACATAGATTAAATCACATAACATGTGATCATTTGTGACTGGCTTCTTCTGCTTTGATTATTTTCAAGGTTCATACATAGTATAGCATGTATCAATGCTTCATTCTTTTTATGGCTGGATAATAGTCCATTGGGTGAACACAACACATTTTGTTTAGTCATTCATGAGTTGATGAACATGTGGGTTGTTTCTACTTTTTAGCTGCTATGAAAACTGTTGCTATGATTATGTACGTACACTTTTTTTTTTTTTTTTTTGAGACAGTCGTGCTCTGTCGCCCAGGCTAGAGTGCTGTGGCATCAGCCTAGCTCACAGCAACCTCAAACTCCTGGGCTCAAGTGATACTCCTGCCTCAGCTTCCTGAGTAGCTGGGACTGTAGTAGAGACAGGGTCTCACTCTTGCTCAGGCTGGTCTTGAACTCCTGATCTCAAGCCTCAAGCAATCCTCTTGCCTCAGCCTCCCAGAGTGCTAGGATTACAGGCCACCACCTACATGTACAAGTTTTTGTATGGACATATGTTTTCATTTCTCTTGGACCATGGTGTTTAATAGTGCTTTGCTGTCAGACTGTCACTCACTTGTGTGATCTCTGTGCCTCAGGTTCTCTTACATGTAAACTGTGGCCACAATGTCTTTTATGTACATTGTCTATTTGCTCTGATATCCAGGCTCTTATGTTTCTCAATAGCTTCAGCTGATTTCTACTTACAGGAGAAAAGGCCTGCTTCCTCACTATGCTATTGAAGCCCATCATATTTCTACCTTGATTTTAAATTTGGTATATCGAATGTATCTTGCTGTATCCATTCCTTAGGCATTGCCTGACTCCTTCTGCATTGATCCAAATTCTTTTGATTTGTATACCTCATCTACTACATATTATTTCACCCCAAATGATCTTTTCTTTTCTCTGAAGCCCTATCGTACTTGGTCTGGCCATTTACTTAGTATTTGCTCAGGTACTCTCTTACAATGAAACTATCATTTCTCACATTGTTATTTAACAATTCATGAGTTTGGCTTCTCTCTTCAACTAGGATATGAGCTTCTTGGGGGCAGGATTTTGGTTTTACTTATCTTTGTAACCACAGTCTTACACACAAATGTTCAATAAATATGTGTGGCCTGATTGGAACCAAAGCCAGATAAATTAATGAATTCTTTGCCTTCTGGGTGCTTAGTTTGTACAGTATTAGGTTGCACTATATGCATTGGTAGATATTTAATTATTTCTGACCCACAAAAATGGCAATTGCATACGGTTCAACCTAATTAGGGTTTATGTCACAATTTTAAGCTGAAGCAAACACTGGCCTGCAGGTTTATTCATGCTCCAAGACTTCCTCTTTCCTGCCTGCTTAATACACTTGTATGGTCAGTGATACATTCCATGTAGAGAGCCTAAGTACATAATAAGTTCTCTTTCAAACCTTGCCAAACCAAACCAAAATGTTAATCTTCACAGAACCATTTAAGAGAACAGCAACAAAACCTTGATCAATCAGAATTGAACTTGAGAATTGAAAAAGCCACTGAAACAGAAAAATGTGGCTCATTACAGTCTCTGACCCAGTGTCTCAGTCTGTGCCCTAATCCCCTGGGCTTCAATCAAGCATTAGAGAAGGCCCCGGGATTCTGATTGGTATCCTCACAGTTGAGAATCAGAAGCGAAAAAAACAATTTCACATTAGTTTCAGCTCACAGCAATCTCATCAGTACTGGAGACTTGGAAACCCCTAAGTCAGAGAGAGGAGTTGGAGCCCCCAAGTCTTGGTCGCCTGCAGAGACAGCCTGAGGCAGTAAGGGCGAAGAGCTCAGCACATTGTGCTCTGGAGTCAGTCGATTTCTGCCTCTGTCAGTTACTAGCAGAGGACATTTGATTTCCTACTCTAGCTTGGGTTCTCCCAGCTGCAAAATGGGGATTCACATTGCTTGGCACACAGCAGAACCTCAATAAATTGCCAGTCACTACTTTTATCATCAGCAGGCGCTGCTTCTGTGTTGGCCAATCATATTTTATTTATCAAGACTCTCAAGAATTGGGGACTGAGGAGTCCAGTGCCTGTGGGCTATTTAACAGATGTAAAGAATGTTTGCAAAGAGACCCTTTCAATGTTTTTCTCTCTTAGCTCCAACTTACCTATTTTTAAGTCTTTAAATTGACAAAAATTGTTTATTTACGGTGCCTTTCAATGTTATACCTAGGAATCTGTTCTCTAAATACTTGGCACATCAGGAGGCCAGTGTAGCAACACTCGAAAGCCTCAAAATGACACCCTCACGAGATGGATGTGAGATGATAGAGGACAATTCTTTAATCAACCCCCCACTCATTATTTGTGGAGCACCTGCTTTAGGCAGGACACAGATAACATATCAGCATAGTGTTTCGCAGTTCATGATATGTCTATGCATGTTCAAGTCTTAGTATCAACTCCAGGAATTATTTTCATTCATTTGGCAACATTTAGTAGTATTAATAATTCCTGTAGATGGAAAGCTTATAATATTCCAGCCCTGTGCTTTATAAGTTTTATCTTATTTAATCCTTAAAACAGCTTATGAAGTGGTTCATATAATACTGTGGTGTGGAAAACTATGGAGAGAGGTTTTGTGACCCATCCAGAGACACACAGCTAGACTGAGGTAGAGCTACATTTTGAACTCAGGTCTGTGCTTTGTTCTTAATCGTGATGCACTTCTATCCTGTACAAGGCCTTGCTGAAATTCATTTATCAGTCAAATGTCTTACGTGCACACACACGTACAACACGGTACATTACCTAGAGCGTACAAAATATTTGTGGGATGGACACATGCCAGGCCCTGTACCAAATGCCAAAACACAATAATGAACAAGTCCGATCTAGTCCTATTCTTAGAAACCTCACAGGATAGGGCAAAAGACAAATATTAAACAATCACAAATGCAGTTATAATTGTGAATAAGAGATTTTGCTGTTATCAGAAGGAATGAAGGTGCTAGGGAACTGGCTAGTGGCATGTAAATGGAACATCAGTGTGTGTTCCATGAAATTTACTTTTCATACCCCTTCCAATGTCTGAAATGCTTACAATTTGTTGAACACGTGGTACAACAGTTATCTGGTGCCTGAGTGATAGAACTTAAGACAAATCAGAACTGGCATTTCTCCCGGAGACCCTTGGCCTGGCACTGGAGAACCTGCCGACCTGCAAGGTTTCTAACTAGCTACCAAAATATAAAGACATCAAGAGAATAAAGGAAGAGAACTAAGGGGGAGGCAAGCAGACAGAGGGAGCAGTCTTGGTGAGACTCCTGAAGGTCCAGTCCTAGCCACTGGGGACATGTCGAGTTTGTCCACAGGAGGGTTGGTTTTGGAGATGCCAATAACAACAGTAATAAGGAGGATAACTTTTGCTACCACCTCTTGGTCCTTAAAATTTGCATACATTATCTCACTTAATACTCAAACTTCTGAAGAAGGCACTATTCTCTGGGCACCAATCCAGGCTGGCTCTTAATAATACCTATCATCTACCGAGCTCTTGTGCTGTGTGCTTTACACGTATTAACTCATTCAATATTCATAGGTATTATTACTTTATCTTTTCCACAAATTAGTCTAATCAGTCAGTCAACTTGAGGTACAACTCACAGCTAGCAGGGCCAGGATTTGAACTCAGTCTGCTTCCAGATGATGTTCTCAACCTCTGTCCTACTGTATCTCATTTAAATGACTTTGGGCAAAAATCAGGTCTCTGGGCCTGCTAACTGAAGGAGTTAGGCTTTCCTACCTGGTCCTTTCCAGCTCTTAGATTATAAGATCTATGGAATTCCAAGTCTTTCGATTTCTCTCTCCTGATCCCCAATACTGCACTGTCCAAACTGACTTCGGAAGAATGCTCAACTTGTGATGTGTCAAGTATCCGGACAGACGAGAGGGAGAGTAAGGGAAACAAGCCAGGGGGATGTGAAGGTCTGATCGTGATGAAAAAGGAAGAGACTTGGAATCGTGCACAGGGTTTTCAGTTGCTCACTGCTGCTGACATTTCTTCTACAGAGGAGCACAGCTGGCACGCTTTTCTGTTTGGAGACATGGTTGACAATTTCCCCATAATGGGGACACAACTGGCAATTTTCCTTCAGAGATAGGCAGGCAACAGTTTTGCCCCTGGAGAGAAAAGGCTCTCCGATTGAGATACAGCCAGTAATTTCTACTATACAGAAGACACATCCAATAATTTTGCCCAATGAGAGAAACGGCCAACAATTTTCCCATGGAGGGTAAGAACTCCCTCGGCCGACAATGCCGGCCTCTATCCAGCCGAGGACAGTGAGAAAAGTGGTTTAAGATTTAATTAGTGGCTACTGTGCTACCATGGCCCTAATGACACAGTCTCCAGACAGGGATTGGAGAGTGGGAATTTAGGTCATATTAAGATGCAGATGGAGGATACTGAATTGGGAAACAGTGAAGCTCAGTTGCTTAACCTTTGTGATTTGCTTTTCATGTGGTCCTTCGTTCATTTCACAAACAGTTTAGCAGTGAACGCTGTAGCAGCACGATGCACGCCACGACGCAGAATGAGAAGTTAATTTCCTTGGTCCCTAACTTTTATGTCACTGTTTTCAAAATGTTTCCATGTCTATTATATTTCTTTCACCAGTATCATGTCTTTTAATGAAGAATCATTCAAAGTTAAGAAATAATGAGCCAAAGCCTTTCTTTTTAGGCAGGAAAAAAACAGATGAAAAATTCACAGGGAGAGAAGTGATGAGCTAATAGACTGGTGTGATCAGCAAAGGCTTAATAAGAAGTTGAGACTTATGTGATCAAGAAGCACTGGAAAGATGAGAGGTTAGTAAATATCTTAGGCTTTGAGGGCCATTTGGTCCCTGCTGGAACTATTCACCTCTGCCTTTGCAGCACAGAAGTGGCATATATCCCACTAAGGCTCCGTGTATGACACTGAAATTTCAATTGCATATAATTTTTATGTGTCATAAAATATTTCTCTTCTTTTGATTTCTTCAACCATGTAAAAAAAAGCAAAAAGATGATTCTTTGCTAGAGTTGTACAAAAAGAAGTGGTGGGCCCGAGTTGGCTGCAGGCCAGAGCTTGCCGGTGAGGTTTTGGGGGTAGGTGAGGCCTACCCATGCCAGTCAGGGGCATCGGCCGGAGGAAATGCCTGGGGCGATGTGTTTTTAGGGGGTGGTGGGACCCTGGGACTGGCAGCACAGAGTTCATGTAGAAGGGCTGGAAGATGAGATCATTGCTTGGTGAACTGTAAATTGCTTTCCTAAGCTACGTCTCTCAGGCTGGCGCAGGAGAAGTCAAGGGGCTTCAGAGTCGCGTGTTGAGGCTAGAACCCGCGCTCCATCATTGCCAGTGGGATCGTCTCTGCTGATTATCCTTATGTCCTTAAGATTCAGCTTCATTATCTTTAAAATGCAGATATCAATGCCTACTTTGCATGGATATAAGAGTCAAAAGAGATAAATAAGACACCCAGCACAGTGCCTGGCACATGGCAGCAGTCAACAAGTCTGAGTGTCACACACCATGTGCCCAAGAGTTATGGAGCACCCCGTGGGTGAAAGGCACTTGGAGAGGTGCTGGCGTTACAAGAGTGAGCAAGATAAATACAGTTCCTGTGCTCCTTCAACAAGGAGCGGGCCTACTTATTTATCATGGCTGGGGGCTTTTCTCGCCTCTTAAAGGAAGAAAAGTGGCTCATTTTCCCACTGGTAGGCAGAATAATGCCATCTTCTCAAATACGCCCATACCCTCACCCCTAGAACCCAGGAACGTGTTATGTTACACAACAATTAAGGTTGCTCATCAGCTGCCCTTAGGATGGGGAGACTATGTTACATTGTCTGGGTGGGCCCAATGTAATGGCCAAGGTCCCTATAAGTCAAACAGGGAGGCAGAGGGTTGAGGTCTGGTCTGAGTGACCCAGTACGAGAAAGACAAGACTGGTCATTGCTGGCTTTGAAGGTGGAAAGGGGCCACGAGCCGAGTGCGCAGGCAGCCTCTAGAAAAGGCAAGAAACGATTCTCCCCTAGAGCCTGCAAAAAGGAACACTGCCCTGTTGACACCTTGGTTTTAGCCCAGTGACACCCACTTCAGACTTCCAGAACTGTAAGACAATCAGTTTGTGTTATCTTAAGTTACTAAGTTGACTACATTTGTGGTCATTTGTTCTAGCAGCAACAGAAAAATAATATTCCCTTCCCATATTGTCAACAAAAGCAGGGGACAGTCTGAGCTCTCCCTCAGCTCTGCAAAGCCACCCTTGCGTCCCTGGGCCCCAGTGCCAGCTCCCTTGCGGCAGCTGCTCCCCTACAGCTGGCCAGGGAAGGGAGGCCGGAGGGGCTGCTTCTGGGTGTGCCAGGACAGGTTCACTGCTTCCACAGGAGCTGGTGAGCCACCCCTTCCTCCTGCTGCCGCTATACCCACAGTCCAGAGAAACCAGAGCACAGCAGCTGCAAAGACGGAGCCAGCCAAACTGCTCAGGGGCATCAGGGCTTAGCAATGGAATATGAAACTATGCGCAATCCTGCCACGTGTAGGATGAATCTTCCCAAAGCAATGCCACTTCCTGGCTCAGACACCTGCAGCGACTTCCCATTGCTGAGAGCCAACAGTCCCACCCCCTTGGCCTGGCACTCTGGGCCCTTGGTGTGAGGCCCCAGGTCAGCAATCCAAAATCACTCCCCACTTCTCTTCTGTTCACTCCACTGAGGTCTGACTGGTCTACGCATCATGTGCACCAGGGTTGGAGAACTCCTGCCTCCAGGGGCCTGGCAGGCAGTGAGGTGAGTGAGGCATGCACAGGTAGCAACAGGGAATGGCAGGGACTGTGGCAAACTAGGGTGTCCACACCCTAGCAAGGGGGCACTTTCTACTCAGCTCTGGCTGAGTGTTGCCATGCATGGCCAGATTGTGTCATTTGTAAAGTCTACATTTTCTCTGAGGAATCCTGATTTTTCTATGTTAGCAACTAATTAAAGAAATTTGAGCGTGTGGTCAAACATAAGTCATCTGCAAGCCACGTGGGCCATGGTTTGTGAGCTCTGGTTTGTGTCCTGGAACGATGATGGCAGAAATTGGAACTTGATCCATGCTCATTCCCGATCCATCCCCGCTCCCCTGTTTCTCTGATCCCATCCAGCCTTCAGGGACCACCATCTCTTCTAGGAAGCCTTCCTGGACCACCTCAGCCCAATGCATCCTTTCTTCCTCCTTACCGGCTAATCTGGCCACCCTTCAAACTTCCTCCAATTATTTTTTAAAATTATGGATTTGCTCAGATTCACAAGGAGTTAAGAAATTCCACTTGGGGAATAGGCCACACAGAAGCAAAACACTATCAATAATAATAATAGCATCTGTTGGCTGCCAGGCCCTGTACAGGGTAAGAACTCTCTCTCTTTTATAGCTGAGGAAACAGAGGCTTGGAGAGACGGGGACCCAAAGGAGCCATATGGTCCCTGAGGGAGCATGGCGTCGTGAAGGCTCATTATCTGCAGGGTTAGAACTTTCTCACCAAGCAGCCTCAGCTGGAACCCGTGCTCTGAGAGAGGGGAAGCAAGAGCCTGCGTTTGGCTGAGGGTTTGCCTGTCAATCTGAAGGCTGAGTTTGGGCTAACATCCACAGACAAGTTCATTAACTGTGGGTCTGTTTGTCCTTATTTCGTGAGGAATCGTCATTCATTAGCCAAGCAGACCTGGTGCCTTTTTCAGAACTGTCATTCTGGAAAGATATTGATTGAAGGAGGCCTCTGAGCACACTCTAAGCAGCAGTGAGGGAAGCGGCTGCCGTCCAGCCGAGATGATGAGTTGGCAGTGGGGGTCTCGACAGGAGCCTAATGAAGAAATCTGGTAACAGCAAGGCCTGGCCTTACGGATTCTCATGTTTGGTCTTTCACTCTCTGGAAGATCGGTGAGTGGCAAAGCGACCCGTGGGCCTTACGCTCCCACTGCAGAATTACATATTCCTGTAGCTGGTGGGATCCAGGAACACAATGGCAGTGTTTTTCGGTCCCTGTGCCTACTCAACACATCACAGGTTAGAGACTTCTAGTCTGCCGACTTTCTCTCTTCCCTCCCTCCTCTTTCTCTCTCATAATTTGTTTCCAACAGGAAGCTTTGTGCCGCTCCTCCACGAGAAGCCCAAGCTCCCTGGGGAGCCTCTGCCCAGGTGGAAGAGACCGCTAGTGAGTGGCCATTATTAAGGGTGATTGCTGGCAAGCTGGTTGTCATGGCACCGCCAAGGCCAGGACTGCACTCCTAAGCGGTCCCTGTTTTCCCAGCTATATACATAATGACTGCAATGAGAAGCAAACACACAGAAAGGGAGAGAGGAGCAGCTCCCTGCTGACAGTGATCTCCTTGCAGAGCAAGGTGAGCAGTTCACGGCTGAGTCGGATGGGCCATCTTGGCATGGGCCATCCAGTGCATGGAGAGGGCTGGTCGCTGCTGCACTGTCTTTTCATGGCTGTGGTGCTATGCCTCTGTGTTCCCAGTGCTGGTTTTCCACAGGAAACTGTTGCTCCTAATCCACTGACAAGGGGACCTGTGTCTTAAAGTTTCCTGGAGTTTGCATGCACTGAGTAGTAGTAGCTCCTGTGTTGGAGTACATGGAGCAGTAGCCTCTCATCTGCCAGGGACTATGCTAAGTTCTTTATGGAGATCAAGAAATGAGGCTCAGAGAGTCACCTGCCTTTGGTGACAGGCTAAGAAAGGCAGAGCTAGGATGTAAACCCAACTCTGGCTCTACAGCTGAGTACTGCGTCCCATACTGCATCGTTTTCCCTCTGGTCCCGACTGGAAAGGGTGACCCTTTAGGCTGGTGTTGAGAACAGACAGGGGGAGCCTCACATCTCTGAGGGCATGGGTCCCAGTAAAATGAAATCTGACCGGTTCGAGAATTAAACCTCTGATTTGGGTTTCGTTAGCTATGTGCTCTCACCAGCCACAGCGAATTAACCAGAATGGAGCCACCTCTTTACGAACCGAACACAAAGCACCACGAGCAAACTCACCGAGCACCCAGTACCTGCTAGGCCCTCCCACTGGCTCCAGCCATCCCATCACCACGTGGGCTGTCCTTCCCCTCCAAAGAGATCCCAGGACCTTAGGCCACAGTGCTCTGATGCAGAGAGAGGACACATATTACAATCACTGTGGACAATAAAGGCTTTATCTGTCAGCATGCACTTTTGCTTAATGACCTGGTCGTGGAGAAAGACAGGCCATTCCCTGTTCTCATTTTGCGTTTGGCCGAAAAGAGTAAGAGGTCTCTCCATCTCCGCTGCTGCTCATGGACTTCCCTTCAGAGCACTGTAGACACACCCTCGGCAGGTTCTGTAGAGACAGGGGATCTATAGTATGTTGATTTCCTGAAAGCCCGGCTCTACCAGTGAACTACTCGTGCTCTCCCCCTAGGTCCTGGCTTTCCTGCTACCTCTCCTTCAGGCTTGGTGAGGCGAAGATGTGAAGTGTTCACAGGTATTATCTACCAACACACTCAACCATGGGCCTTAGACCTGGATTTGAATCTAGGCTCTACTTCCAACTAGATCTTTGATTTAGTGTAAGTTACTTGCTTTTCTGAGCCCAATTTTCTCTAACTTTTATTGTTATGATGATAATAAAACACCAATAAATAAACACTGAATGTTTACCATGGACCAAGCATTATCTCATTGAATCCACACAACAATCCAATAACACAGGCTCCATTATTGTCCCTAATCTTTAGAGGTTAAGCGCAAGAAGTTAAGTCCAAGTTACCCACACGGGTTTGTCTGATCCCAGAACCAATACTATTAACCACTGTGGTACACGTCCTCTCTCTAGCCTCAATAAAGCCAAACTACAAGAATCTCACAAACACCTGTTACAGGCCTCTATGATTTACTTTCATGAACTTTAACAGAGTATCTGAAAGCTACCTAGGATTTGAAATTCTCTAAAAGGTAAAATCCTTGTATCTTCCAGGCTCTGCTTAATTGCTTCCTCTAGCTTCTCCCTCTCCCAACACTCCTCAATATCCTTTCTGGACAGTTGAGTTGGACACAATCACTTCCTTCTCTGAACTTCCAGAACAAGATCTTCAGTTCTGGTCAAGAAACAAAAGTCATGGTGTAGAGCACCATAAAATATTGTGATATTATCTTTAAATAAGCTTATTATATATAACTGCATACTAAATAATTATTTCATATTGAAGTCCGTTGTATAGACCATAAAGGTTTCAGGAAGAAATGTTTAAAATTGAGACAATTGTGAGTTTTAGCTTATATGATTTTCCCGGGAATTGGGAAGGGCCAATGCCCAATGCCTTCATTTTACACACTTGCTTTAAGATTCATAGCACTAGCGTATTCTGAGACACACACTTAATCTGGTGTTAGAGCTCATTCATTCATACATAAGTATGATTTAGTATCCTTAATATGTCAGGCACTGTCTCAGGACTCTTCTACTACTTAACAATGTTGCTGGGGCAAGCAACCGTGTACTGGATTAACATAATGAACATGCAAGATTTTCAATAAACAGAGATTGAAAAATGCTACGCATCAGAGCTTTGGGGAACATATAGGATATGCTGAGGATAAGGACATTTGGCATCATAGTTTGTTTCAACCGTCTAACACAATATTCAGCATAAAGACTTTTTAGTCAGCGTCTTCTCTTTTTGACATTGGAGATCTAAATTTCACATTCAATTTAAAACGAACTTTATAATAGAAACATTTCATAATTTTATATCCTCTTGTCCCACCATGATAAGTACAGAAAGGCAGTAATTGCATTTGCCTTTCTATCCCATTGTGCTTAGTACAATACCTTGTTAACGTTTATTGACCAATTCTTTGCTTTGTTTGATTCCAGTCTTTTCCCTAAGCTTGAAGATCCCATTTTTCTCACATGACGATTTCACTACATTACAGGGATTTTCAGATGACACCCAAATTTCAGGATGGTACTAGTTGACCCAGGGATTAAGGATGCCCATACATGAGATAAATCTTATTTAAATCCTTATGTTCAGGTTAAGAATGTAAAAGAAGATAAAAGTAAGTATCATTATGAGATTCGTGGGGATGAGCCTTCCCCTGCCCTCTGCTGCCTCCAGTGTGTTCTTGATAAAGATGGAACACCAGCAGGTGTTCTGAGTAATTCGGCAGATAAAGGGACTTACACTGATGGTGCTGGACGCTGCTTGCGTGGACAGCAGTTCTCACAATTCAGTTATTGATGCTACCTACTGAGCTGTCAAAATAGAATTATGTGGGCTGCACAGGGGGCTTGAATTAGCCCACGTACTTAAACTTGGGTCAATTACCCACGCAAGAGCCCCCCTTCCCTTCTCTACCTTACAGGGCCACGCAAGTACTGAGGGTGGTTGTACTCATTACATGAAGTAAGAGATAAGCCCAGTCACTGTCAGCATTTTTTACCTAATGTTTTCTGGGCCTTGATTTCCTCTGCTGTAAAAGGAAGAAATGCTACGAACTCGTTGGGTTTGTACGAGAATCAATGATGATAAATGAATGAGAAGGGGCTCTATCAATGGTATAGGGCTAAACAGCAAAAGATGTCAATTTAATCATTTTCTTTTTTTTTAACATGAATCTTGGAGTCCACAGAATTTGTGACTTTCTTCTCTAAACTGTCCCTCCCCTAGTCTTTACCAACTCACTCAATGAATGGCCCTTTCATCTAGGCATGCACTCAGGCCAAAAAGCTGGGAGTTTTTCTGGGAAAAATTGAAAGCATTCCCACTTAGAACTGGAACCAGACAAGGTTGCCCACTATCTCCATTTCTATTCAACATAGTGGATTCTTTTCATCTAGTGTTTAAACAAGTCCTGTTAACTTTGACCTCGAGGCATGGCCCAAATCAATTCGACCTCACCACTTCCACCTT